>JAJPUD010000005.1:650490-774384 GCA_023553655.1 Myrmecobius fasciatus
TGTGTGTGTGTGTGTGTGTGTGTGTGTGTGTGTGTGTGTGTGTGTGTTTGAATTAAAGGTTTTTATAGAGCATATTTTATTTATAGAGTCATCATGGTAAAGTTAACTGGATTTAGGATTGGAAAAATTTATGCTCACATACTGCCTGTAATACTAGCTTTCTTACCTTGGGCAAAGTTAAAGTTAAGAGGCAAAAACCTCTTGGTCAGGTTGCTGGAATTTTGGGCATAAAGAAGTTCAAGTGTTTTATCGTCAGACCTATTAGAAAATATAGAATTAGAAAAATGTTTAAATAGCTCTGTCAAAAACAATTGTTAGACAAAAATAAGTTTAACTTGAGACACTAGGTCTAATATACCCTTGTTAAAATTCTCATAGGAAATCCTAGAAAATGTAGAATTACCTCATATAGTAGTGTTTTATATCAACTTACAATTTAGAACAGATTGGTCCAAGTTATATATTATAATGTTAAAGTTGTAACATTCTTACAGAATGGGATAAAGATTTTGCAAGAAGATTCATACAATATTTGTTTTATGAGAATAAGCTAAGCATAGTCTTACATGAGATGTTAGTGTCTTCTGTTATCTAATATTATATACCAAAATTTTCATATAGGCAGTTTTGTTTTGTTTATCCCATAATATAGGAATAATATGCCAACAGTTTTTTTTTTCTTTTCTTGCAAAAATTTCACTCTTATTTCTGATGTTACTTGTTGGAAGTAGAGGAAGATTTTTAAAGCAGAGTTTATATAGACTTTATGGCATTATCCTGATGAGGGTAACAAGGTATAAACATAAGTGATGTTAATGCTTGTAATGACTTTGATAACAGTAATTTAAAATCCTTTGGCAACAAAGTGAGGTCTGTTTGTAGTAAAATTACATTTATTCTAGTTTTTTAGAACTGACTTTTCTGTAGATAACACAGAAGAATCCAGTGTTCTGTTTAGTGTCAGACAGATGAGGGATTAAGTGACATTCTTCTTTCATGAAACTGAATGTTACTAATCTTTAAACTTTTTGTCCTGTCATTGAGTACTTTGAATAGGCATTGAATCTTTGTTCAGTATTATTTCTTACAGTAAAAGCACATTAAAAAAGCTTACTGACCATCTTTTGATGGTTTGATTATCTTATTTTGGCTTTGATGAGCATAAGGATTGAGTTTTGATACATGATATGATTAAGAAAAGTCTGATTTTTTTTTTAAGTCTCGTCACTGGATTTATTAATATTATGATGAAATTGAACATTGTATTCATTTGAAAGATAAATATACATAAAATATTATTTTATTAGGTTTAAAAGTTTGTTTTATAGGTCTAAAACTTGTGTGTTGAAATTCCATTTAAATTTAAGAGATTGAAGAAATTAAGAAATTTAAGAGATAAAAATAGCAATTCAAATCTCCACCTAGAACCGGCTTAAAATTTTCTCAGCATTACAGCTGAGCTAATATACTCTAATTTTCATATGCTTAATAAAAATAAATTCATTGGCATGAACCTTTTTTCCAGAAATAAAATAAAATGATAGGTAATCGATTGATAATATTTATAATTTGAAGAGATTTCTCTTCATAAAACAAATTCTAAAGTAAAGTTAAATATCTTTCAAATTAAAATTAATACTAACAAATATTAGAATTATTTTATATTTGTAGCATAGAATATGAGAGCATAGAATATGAGAATTATTAAATGTCCATTTTTTATACCCATGAAGCTTGCACAAAAATCTTCCTAAAGCTTTGAGCTACTTTATTTATTTATTTATTTGTTTGTTTTTGCTGAGGCAGTTGGGGTTAAGTGACTTGCTTGATGTCACACAGCTAGGAAGTGTTAAGTGTCAGAGGTCAGATTTGAACTCAGGTCCTCCTGACTTCAGGGCTGGTGCTCTATCCACTATGCTACCTAGTTGCCCCTAAAATTTTCTTTTCTTTCTAAATTCCCACTTTTATTTTTCTCTCAAATACACTGCACCTTCTTTTGTTACACATTAAACTAAAATAATGATTATAAATGAAGTGAGCTTTTACATAGAAAATAATGAGGAAACTAATTTTCTTAAACAGGTTATAACTTCTAAAGCTATATCAAATTCATCATAATTTACATTTTTAATCATAACATAAATGATACTGGTAGAGATTATATCAAATATCTGCTATAGAACCTTGACACATCCTCTTTACGGATCAGGCTGGAAAACTTATCTAATTGCTATTGATTTTTCTTGGTTTATATAGATAGTAACAATTGGGGATGCAGTGAGGTTATTGTTCATACATAAAGTTGTCCATATTCTGCTTTTAGACCTTTGATCCTTAATTTACCTGGGTAGTCTTTAAAACTACAAAATTTAACCTAACTTTTAAAAATTTCTTCATACTTATGTCAGTCTCAGGTTTTAAAACCTTGGAACGCCAAGTAGGTTTTTCAAGAGTAATTCATATTAAAGCTATTTTGTATAGGGTCATTGTTTTAAAAGATCATCATATATGAGATGATTCCTTTTTCCATAAATTCCTTTGCCTCATTTGTTAGGTGCATATACTAAAGTTGGAGTGTTTTTTCTAGAACACACACCTTAGAAATTCTGGTCCCCATACTGATTCTCAATTCTTACAGACTTAGAAAGTCAGGGAATGAAAGGTTTGCTGAGCAGGCTACTGACCAGGAGTCAGGAAGACCTGAGTTCAAATGTGGCCTTAAGTACTTATTAGCTGTGTGACCCTGATAAACTTACCTAATGTCTGTCTACCACAGTTTCTTTATTTACAGAGTGGAGATAACAGTTCCTACCTCTCAGGATTGTTGTGAGGATGAATTGTATGTGATACTGCAAAGCATTTGGGAAACCTTAAATTATATTATTTAATTATATTAAATTATATTATTTTAATATTTTAAAATATTATTATCATTGTTATGTTATCTTTAATCTAGAAATACTTCTGGACTCTCTTAAAATTTAGGAGAATTGGGAGAAGAAAAAATTCCCCAATACCTCCTTGTATTCTATATTCACATTAATCATAAGTTGTATTAAAAAGAGTATTTTATTGGAAAATATGAAATTCAAACAGAATTTGTTCAAAAATAAATTCACATAGCTTTTTAGAGGACAGAGATCCTACTCAATGACCAAGTATCCCAATTTAACACACAAGAGTCTGGGTCTTTATATAACTTGATTTTTTTTGTTGTTTTTTGAAATCCTCACAAGAAGTCCTAGATATTAATTTCTACTTTAGGGTTAAATATTAAATTGCAATTTAGGAATAGTGTTTTTCAAATAGAAAAGGAAACTATATCAAAATTATATTTTTTGATGTTAAAACATAAACATTATGTTTTACATGTAAAATAAACTATATTCTAGAAAGTACTTTCTCCATATCACCCAATGGGATATATGTCAAAGGTAAGATTTGAAAGAGAAGAGATCAGGTCTTCCTGAGTTCAAGAATGTATCTCACTATACTAATAAAAATAGATGTTACATGTAGAAGTTAAAATGAACCCAAAGTGATTTTAAAATTAGATATTAACTTCATTTACCCTTGGATATTGATGTTAGTTCATTCAGTTTAACTAGCTATTGACAAATATGATTAGTAAAATTTTGATAACCTATGCTTTCTTTAGGATGATTTCCTTTGAAAAGTGCTCCACCAGACATTTTTAAGCTCACATCCCTACATATTTATATTCAGGGACATTATTCTCTGAGAAAACTAGTGAGCATTATTTTAGTCTTAGAACTAGCATATTTGGAGAGTTGGTCCTGTTAAGATGAAACCGCTCTAAAACTCCATGTACCTCAAAGATGTTTGACAAACTGGACTTTTACTTGACTCTAAAGAAATACTGCTCTCTTGAGGTATTGAGTATTGTGTTATTTCAGAGCCAGATTAGGGACATGCAGACTCCTACAGTGGTCTGATCTTGGCTAAAGTGTAATTGCTGCCCTTACCCCCACCCCTTGTCTGAACCCTGTAAGTTCATGATGTGGTTTAGGTCTGAATAAGGGCAAGCTGCTGCGAGACTCAGCTCCTCGATAATCCTTTGAAAGCTGAGCTGTACTAGATGTGAAGCCCTGTTTAACAATTAGGGTCTGAACAGTGCTGTTCTGGCTGTTGCTCGTAGCATCTAAGTTTCTTCCCTTCTTGGCGCACTGTCCAAGTTCTCCTTAGCTGAAAGGGCACAACCATGGCCAGGGCCTCATCTCAACCTTTCCTGGAGTTATGACAGGAAGTGGGTAGGAGGTGACAAAGCTGCTGGTTGGCAGTTGTCAACATTGTAGTGTCCCTGGGTGTGAGGGAAGACAATACAAAAGACAACATACAGACAACATGCTTGTTCTATCTGATTTACTTTTTCCCTGTAAATAAGAACAAGGTGATGAGGGGTTGGTCTCATACTAGGTAGTAGAGTCCAGGATTACAGAATTTGTCCTGCAAGAGGTGTCTGCTGCTGCTAGTAGATGACTTTAAGAGGCAGAAAGTATTTTCTCAATGATATCTGCACAGATAATGGACTCAGCTCAGAAGAGAAGTTGGAGCTTATACAACTCAAATAATTGTGAAATAGCAAAATGCAAGGCAGTTTGGGCAGGAAGACATTAGCTTCTCAAAGAAGGATTTCATGTGAAAAGTGTTACATAAAACTGCATCTGAGGGGCAGAGGTAAAAACAGGGTACATTCTAGACATGATGGAAAGATAGTGAAAAAATACCAAAATAGAAGATGGGAGTATTATGTATAAGGAACAGAGAGAAGGCCATTTTGCTAGGATCACAGAGTGTGAGAGGGAGAATAATGGCCGGTAAGGCTGAAAAGATAGTCTGTGTCCTATTTTATAGAGGACTTTAAAAGCTAGTCAAAAGGCTTTATGCTTTATACTAAAGTCAATATGGAGTTACTGGAGTTAGTTGAGTAAGAAATGTAATACAGTCAAATCTAACTTAAAGAAAATCACAAGTAGCAATATAGCTAGTCTTGAAAGCTTTGAGTAAAAGACTCAAGAAGGGGCTGTTAGTGGTAATGTAGGAGAGAGAAGGTAAAGGCTTGAATTAAGGTAGTAGCTATATAAATAGAGAAGAGATGTCAAATGTGAAATTAGAAACCCAAGATTTGGCAATTGATTATTAATAATCTTCCATTAAAGAATTAATGAATGCCACAGAAGTAGCAAAATTTGAGAGAGGAGAATTTTGGTTGGAGAGGGGAATGCAGAACTGAAGGAACTTAGTTGTGGATATGTTAAATATGAGATGTTACTCGTTTGAAATGTTCCAATAGGTCATTGATTATAGAGGACTGAAGCAAAACAAAAGATCGGGGTGCATTGTGTAAATCTGGGCATCATCTGCTTAGAGATGGTAATTAATTCCATAGTTGGAGAGAGAAATGAGAGCCTAAAACAGAAATAATGCCAACATTAGGAGCTATGATATAAATGAAGAGCCAGCCAAAGAGATGGAGAAGGAGCCATGAAGACATGTGAGAACAGAACTGGGAGAGAGCTTACCATTTCAAGCATAGAATCTTTCATTTCCATTTTTGCAATTGTCTCATTGAGTGGATGCCAGAAATGGAAGGATTTCTTAGACAGAAATGATATGTGATCTAAAGAAAAGAAACATGATTATGATTATAGCCAAACTTTAGCTTTCATTTCCATTTTTACCTGGATCCTTTTTTTCTTTCTTGGTTTCTGGTAGAATCTGCAGGTGAACTAGATATTGTAGTAACCTCAAATAAAGAAGTAAAAATTGCTGCTGTCCGAGATGCCTTCCAGGAAGTCTTTGGTTTAGCTGTAGTAACAGGAGAAGCTGGCCAGTCCAATATTGCACCACAACCAGTGGGCTATGCAGCTGGATTAAAAGTGAGTGAGTATGTATTGTTTTCTTCTAGTAATTCTAACTCTAGTACCGGTTATATGGAAACTTAAGATTACTGATTTTTTTTCTTCATTAGACCAATTTTAAAATCCTCTACTAAAATTCAAATTGTAAGTCTTAAAGAAAGAAGTTGAAGTTTTGGATTAATGCGTGTAAGGTATTTGATAAATATTTTTATTTTTATGATTCCATTGAATTTCTCTATCTTCATAGAGGATAGGATTTTAAAATTTAGCCTTTTTATCACTGGCAATCTTAGAAATATATTGTAGAGTTAAAAATAAAAATGAATCTACAATAAGAAATGTTGGTAATACTTAGAGGTATAATTACAATAGCAGATTAGACAAAATTGGAAATATTGCAAGATTATTAAAGTATATTATCTCAATCAACAAAGGGGCAACAAAAATTAAACAAGCTAAGGAGATTCAGTTCTGTACACTTGCATTAAACATGTCCAAAGCACTATGCCTGTTGGAGGGATCTAAAGCATAGAAAAGATTTAGGTCTTGGAATTTAGGGAGATAAAAAAATTCACAATATATCAAAGCTATCTTAGAAAGTTAAATAACAACACTCCTACTTGAGGTTTAAAACACATTTGAAGGTGAAAGGCTTTATGGAAAAAGAATAAAGGGTATATATTAGGGGATACTTCATGGAAGCAGTGACATTTTACTTGAGCTTTCAACACTAAATGGGAGTAAAATAGAGACTTTTTTGGCAAAAAAGAAAAATGTGAAAAAAAAATAAAGGTTGAAAATGAAATTTTCTGGAGCATAGAAAGGGTGAAAGAGCAGGAAGAATAAGATAAAAGTGACTTGTGCAGCAACTTGAATACCAGACAAAAGCATTTAAAGAGTTTCCATTTTAATTCAATAGGAAACCACTTGAGAATTTAATTTTTTTCCATAGTAACATTTTACTTTTTCTCTCATTTTGCATGTAAGAATATTTAACATTTGCTTTTTAAAAATTTTGCATTCCACATTTTCTTCCCCCTCCTCTCCTTTCTCTGAGATGGTAAGCACTATAACATACGTTTATATATATGCAGTTATGTAAAACATTTTCATATTAGTCAGGCTGTGAAAGAAAACAGACCAAAAATGGGGGAAAAAATAGAGTGAAAAATATTCTGCTTCCATCTGTGTTCAGATTGTGTTGGTTATTTCTTTGGAGGCAGGTAGCTTTTTTTCCTTCACAAGTCATTTGGAATTGTCTTGCATCATTGTATTGCTGAGGATAGCTTAGTCATTCACAGTTGATCATTGGACAATATTGCTGTTATTGTATATAATATTCTGATTCTGTTCACTTAGTACCAGGTTTTTCTGGAATAATCCTGCTTTTCATTTCTTATATAGCACAGTAGATTTCCATCACGATTATATACCACAATTTGTTGAGCCATTCCTCAGTTTACAATTCTTTGCCACTACAAATAGAGCTGCTATAAATGTTTTTGGACATATAGATCTTTTCCCCTTTTTTAAAAAATCTCCTTGGGATACCAATTGCTGACTCAAAGGGTATGTTTTTTCTTTCCAGTTCACCTTTTTATGCCTTTTTTTTTTTTTTTTGGCCTTATATTTGAAAATCAGATTTTCTGTTCCACCCTGGTTACTTTTTTTTTTTATTTTTTGCTTTTTGCTGAGGCAATTAGGGTTAAGTGACTTGCCCAGGGTCACACAGCCAGGAAGTGTCTGAGATCAGATTTGAACTCGGGTCTTCCTGACTTCAGGGATGATGCTCTATCCACAACCCTGGTTACTTTTAATCAGGAATGCTTGAAAGTCCTCAGTTTCATTAAATATCATTTTTTTCCCCTGAAGTATTATATTGTTTCACTGGGTAGGCGAATATTGGTTGGTGTTCATTGGTCCTTTGCCCTCTGGAATATCATTCCAATCCTTTTGATCCTTTAATGTAGAAGTTGCTAAATTCTGTGTTGCCACCATATTCGAATTGTTTTATTCTGGCTGCTTGCAATATTTTCTCCTTGGCTATAACATTTTTGGGATCTCTTTCAGGAAGTAATTGATGTATACTTTCACTTTGTTTTACATCTAGTACTAGAATTTCAGAGCAATTTTCTTTGATAATTTCTTGAAAAATGATATGTTTGTTTTTTGTTTTTGTTTTTGTGTATGTGGTTTTCACGTACAGTGATTTGTAAATTTACAATGATTTATAAATTATATCTCCTGGTCCTATTTTCCAAGTCAGTTTTTTGTGTTTCTTTTACTAAGCTTTTGACTCTTTTTTCATGATTCTCTTGCATCATTTTTCTTTTTCTTTTTTTTTTTTTTGAACCACTGAAATTTATTTTATTTTTTTTATAAAGCTTTTTATTTACAAAACATGAGTGACCTTTCAACATTGACCTTTGCAAAAAAAACTTTTTTTTTCCCAAGCTTTTCCTTTCCTTCCCCCCACCCCCTCACCCCTAGATGACAGGTAATCTAATACATGCTAGATAGGATAAATTATATGATAAATACAATACATGTATACATATCTATACAGTTATCTTACTGCACAAGAAACATCAGATCTAGAAAGAGAAGAAGAAAAAAACAACCTAAGAAGGAAAACAAAATGCATGGAAATATTCACAGAAAGCGTTAAAATGCTGTGTGGTGGTTCACTCTCAGTTCCCACAGGCCTCTCTCTGGATGTATATGACTATCTTCATCGCTGAACAATAGGAACTGGTTTGAATCACATCATTGTTGAAGAGAACCATGTCCATCAAAATTAATCATCGTATAGTCTTGTTGCTGTGTATAATGTTCTCCTGGTTCTGCTGATTTCACTCAGCATCAGTTCATGCAAGTCTCTCCAATCCTCTCTGAAATCCTCCTGTTGGTCATTTCTTACAGAACAATAATATTCCATAACATTTATATACCATAATTTATTCAGCCATTCTCCAATTGATGGGCAACTTTTCAATTTCCAGTTTCTTGCCACTACAAAAAGGGCTGCCACAAACATTTTTGCACATGTGGGTCCCTTTCCCTCCTTTAAAATCTCTTTGGGATATAGGCCCAGTAGAAACACTGCTGGGTCAAAGGGTATGCACTGTTTGATAACTTTTTGAGCATAGCTCCAAACTGCTCTCCAGAATGGTTGGATCCGTTCACAGTTCCACCAACAATGTATCAGTGTCCCAGTTTTCCCACATCCCCTCCAACAGTTATCATTATCATTTCCTGTCATTTTAGCCAATCTGACAGGTGTGTAGTGGTATCTCAGAGTTGTCTTAATTTGCATTTCTCTGATCAATAGTGACTTGGAGCACCTTTTCATGTGGCCGGAAATAGTTTCAATTTCTTTGTCTGAAAATTGTCTGTTCATATCTTTTGACCATTTGTCAATTGGAGAATGGCTTGAATTCTTATATATTTGAGTCAATTCTCTATATATTTTAGAAATGAGGCCTTTATCAGAACCTTTGGATGTAAAAATATTTTCCCAGTTTACTGCTACCCTTCTAATCTTGTCTGCATTCATTTTGTTTGTACAAAACCTTTTTAACTTGATATAGTCAAACTTATCTATTTTGTGATTAATGGTGACCTCTAGTTCTTCTTTGGTCACAAATTCCTTCCCCCTCCACAGGTCTGAGAGGTAAACCATCCTACATTGTTCTAATTTGTTTATAATATCATTCTTTATGCCTAGATCATGAATCCATTTTGACCTTATCTTGGTATATGGTGTTAGGTGTGGGTCAATGCCTAATTTCTTCCAGACTAGTTTCCAATTATCCCAGCAGTTTTTGTCAAATAGTGAGTTTTTATCCCAAAAACTGAGGTCTTTGGGTTTATCAAACACTAGATTACAATTGTCATTGAGTATTTTGTTCTGTGAACCTAACCTATTCCACTGATCCACTACTCTATTTCTTATCCAGTACCAAATGGTTTTGGTGACCACTGCTTTATAATATAGTTTTAGATCTGGTGCAGCTAGGCCACCCTCATTTTGCATCATTTTTCTTTTCCCAGTTTTTCTTCAACCTCTCTTATTTGATTTTTAAAATCTTTTTTTGAGCTCTTCCATGAATTCTTTTAGGACCTGAGACCAATTTGCATTTTTCTTTTCAGGCTTTTCATGTAGTTGTTTTGGGATATTGTTGTCCTCTTCTCGGTTTATTTTGATCCTCCCTGTCATTGTATCAACTTTCTGTGGTTAGGTTCTATCATTCACTCATGAGTCCTGATTCTATTACTACTAAGTATTTTCTTATGTAAAAGACATCTATTTTGTACTTGCCGGAATTAGGTTTTTAGTTTGTTACATGATCTTTTGATGATTTTTGAGTTAGCAGTGTCAAAAGACCTATTTTCCTCTCCTCTAATTAGGAATTCTCTCTTTAAAAAAAAAAAAAAAAAACCAAGTTGGCTTTGATTTGCTAATAGCCCTTTCCTTATATGATAAATGCTTTAATCAAAATGAGTTATATAATAGGAAAAGATGGATTCTCAGCATTTGAAAATAAATGCTGCAAATATAATAATTTTTAAAAATCATACACTGATTAACAAAATGAATCTTTTCTTAAAATTTGTTGTTGTTCCAAATCTGTATTTTCAGCAGTGTAGGGATCTCTCTGTACCAATCCAATATTGATGGATTACTCTTCTAGTAATCCATCATCTAGGACTTCTAGTCTTCAGAAAGTTGCCTGGGTATCGAACAGCATTGATATTGCACACCCAAGTGGCATCAGAAGTAGGGCACTACAAGTCCTTGAAACTTTTCTTCACAAAATTCTTACTCAACTAATGTTACAGAGAAAAAGTTATAACAACATTAAGATGGCAAAGTACTCCCATATTAAAGGTCTAAATTGGTCTCTTTACAATTGCCAGTTTTAAATACACCCACACATGCACATATGATAAAACAAAAAAAAAATTTTTAATAAACTCAGCACTTACTTTTTACAGAAATGCTCTAATATTTAGAAAAAAATCAACTTTAAATAGGAATAATATTTCAGTTTTAGAAACCACTATTACCTTTTTAAAATTGCAGAACTTGAGAAGGAATGTATGAATACACAAGAAAGTTGCTATAATTACTATAAAGTTGCTATAAATCATTTTCAATGCAAAAATAATATTTAGTGGCAATAAGATTTTAAGATCATCTGTTTCTTACCCCAAATAAATACAGAAATAACAACTGGTGTGCTGTTTGAAGAAACCATCAATGAAGAAAGATAGCAAATTGACTTTCAGACAAGACTTTAAACATCTCTTAGCTCTTTAAAGCATGTGAATCCATTAGCTGGCCAAGGATTCCAAAAGAATGTAGAATGGATTCCTCTTCAGCACAAGGGTCTTTGGACTCACGTAGTTGTCCAATGTGGGTGGAATGTGGAAGGATCTACAAATGCATTTTACAAAGTATATTTCATAGATCTTAAAGTTAATTGCAACAACCATAGATCATTATGGTTTGCTGGGATTTTTAGTAGGAAAAGGTTCACAACTAGCACCCTTCTCTTTAATCTTTCAGAGATTTTTTTAAATTTATAACATGTATATTAATACACATTAATGACCAGCTTATTCTTGGTCATTGACTCCTGTCTTTTATAATTTAGTATTCCCATATCTCTTAACATGTATATTTGAAGTTGCCAGGTCTTAGGTGATCCTGATGGTGGCTCCTTGATACTTGAACTAATACTTTCTTGATGTCTTCAGTATGGTGTTTTGTTTTTGTTTTTGATATGGGAGTTCTGGATTCTGTCTATGCCGTTCCTTGGACTTTTCCTTTTGGGATTCCTTTTAAGAAGTGATTGGTAGGTTCTTTTGCTGGTTTGTGTAGCTTTGAGGAGAGGTTGTTACTCTAATTGGATTTCTTGATCAGTAGTCATTTTCCAAGTTTTTCCTAGGTAACTTCATTATTTGCCTCTGTTCAGACAACATTTAAATGAAATAAAAGCTATTCTCTTAACATTTTCATTGTTATTTTTCAGGGAGCCCAAGAGCGTATAGACAATTTACGTCGTACTGGTGTAATTCATGAAAAACAACCTGCTGTGTCTGTAGAAAACTTCATTGCTGAATTGCTACCTGACAAGTAAGAGGCTTATTGGACTATATCTTGATAAAAATAGATTATGTATTAGATCTAGATGGCATATATTAAATATATCCAAAGTTTTTTAATCTCTATTTCATAGAGATTAAAGGAAAATTACTTGTGTGTATCAGTATTCAAAATTGCTTTTGTACCATTTCCATTGATGAGATTTTTAGTTTTCTAGTCTTAAGACAGGTTAATGGCAAAAATTAGTCAAATAAGTCCATTTCTAATGGTTATATATGCCTGATAATAGTTAAATTTCATAAAGTATGGTATTTTGTCTTAAGGTACATTATTATTTGGATTACAATTTAATCTTTTTTTAAGTATTGTGCTTGTGCTGATTTGGAAATTATTGCTGGAATGAATTTATAATTATTTATAATAATGGGATACCACCAAAAGTTCTCAACCCTAGGTATTGGAAAAGATATATTTTTGTGGGACTTTATGGTTTGCCAAATGCTTCTGTATCTGTCACTCTAAAATTGAATTACTGAGCTAACCTAAACTATTTAGTGAAAACACAAGTTTTGTTAGATATTTCCATGCATCTGTTATTCTTAGGGATCCCATAATCTTTGGCAAGAAGCTACTTTTTCTTTCCCCAAATAACTTGAATGGGAAAATCTCTTGAGTGAAACAGAAAAGAGTAGTGCCAAGTAAGGAGCTCTTGAGCATCCCAGCAAACCCCATTTGAAGATCTATCAGATACATCTTCTCAAATAAATGCAAGCAGATGCAGCCAGGTTGCTCAGTGGACAGCACACTAACTTTGCAGTCAGGAAAACTTGAATTCAAATTTTATCTCATTTGCTTATGAGCTATGTGACCTTGTGCAAATCACTTAATTTCTGTTTGCCTCAATTTGGGTTGTTGTGGGGATCAAATATGTAATGCACCTTAACAGAATGTGTGGTACATTCTACATAAATGTTGGCTATCATTATTATTATTGCTACTAATATTGCTAGATCAAGGGACAGTTGAAGTTTAGTAACTTTTTGGATATAATTTCAGATTTTTGAGCTAAATCTTAAAGGAAGTCAAGAAAAATATATATTAATGTATATTGCAAAAGTAAGAGGAAAGAATTCTGGGAATAGGGGTCAGCTAGTGAAAAGAGACTTGGATTTGGGTGATATACAAGGTTTTGTGGCTAAATTGTAATGTGTGGTGGAGGGAAGTGATGTATAAATACAAGGAAAAGTAGGAAGGGGAGTAGCTTGCAGTCTTAATTGCTAAACAGAGGACCTATTCTGGAGGTAATTAGGACTTGGTATTTAATCTTGAAGGTTAACTGAGAGCCATTGGAATTTATTGAGTGGGCTGATAGGGATGATCCACATGCTTTAGGAGTCAATTTGGCAGCTGAGTAGATGATTAATTGGAATGGAGAAATATTTGAGGTAGAGATGCATTGAAAAAGGTTATCAAAGTAGCTCTGTCAGTCTTTAAATTTGTGGTGCATGTATGAGTGGAGATAAGGTGACATTTTTAAGAGATGTTTGAAGATAAGGAGGTTAGGATGACACTTAACCTGGGGAAGTAGGACAGTGGTGAGTGATCCCCTTGAAAGCAATAGGTTGGCAAAAATGAGTATTAGTGGGAAAAGTTAATGAAATCTAATTTACTCATCTTGAATTTGAAATGGCAAAAGAACATCCAGTTCAAGATGTCTAAAATAAGAACTCTGGGAATCCTCTGCATAGAGATAGTGATCAATAAGCAAGATAATACTAAAAGTAGGAATAACAGTAGTTAATTGGCCTGTCCAAAATGAAAGTCCAGCAAAGGACACTAAGAAAGTGTAGTCAAGACAGGAAGAGAACTGGGAGAGAACAGTATCACAGTAACTTAGGAAGGCAGTATTCAGGAGTAAGTGATAGTCAGTGTTAACAGGTACAGAGGATTCAAGAAGCCTGAGCATTGAGAAAAGGCCTTAGATTTGGTAACAGTGGAATACCCACATAGAGGTTTTTAGAGGTAAGAGATGCTGCTCCTTAGGACCTTCCTTTGAACTTAGAAACTCCTTCCTATCCCTCTGCCACAAATTGCCTTACTTAAAACTCTTAATATGCACCTAAAAGCATAATGATAAAAACCAAAGGAAAAAATGTCTGTTCCTCTATCATGTCCAGGACTTCACAGGAACCACAGCAAGACATAAAACCAGTATAGTACCTTGGTTTCTCAGTGCTCATACTGTATTCAATTCTCACAACAGGAAAAATAGCCATGGCAGCATCTGGACGTAAAGCACTTGAAGTTTTGTAAGAGGCTTGTTATCAGTATAATTGATAACAATAAGTTGGAGCCTGTCAAAATCATTGCAAGAGATGAAGTAAACTACCTATTAGAGACTATGGAAGGAGGAGACAGAAAGAGCTAAAGACAAAACCCAAGTAAAACTACCTAAAGACCAAGCCGATACCTAAGAAGTTAGTGTCTGGGCTTAGTCATTTCATTCAAAATTACTTGACCAAATAACAGAATTCATTTGAATGAACAAAAGATCTGAAACATCAAAGTTAATATGATAAAAGTAGGAATGAAGGGAAAATAACACTTCTCTATCCCAAGCTATGTTATGGACCAGTAGTGATCAAAACCATTTGGCACTGATTAAAAAATAGAAAAATGTGAAAATTTTCACTTGATAAAAAGCATTGGAACACAACAATCTAGTGTTCAGTAAAGCATAAAATACGTTACTTAGGAAAGAACTCACTATTAATAAGTTATAACAGCACTTCTTATGATAACAAGAAACAAAATAGATTCCTGTCATTTGGGGAATGGTTAACTACTTATGTTACAGGAATATGATGAAATATTACTGTTTTGTAAAATAAAATTAAAAATAAGCTGAGTGTGGAGAAGAATGGAAATACATGAACAGATTCACAGTTAAGTAAAAATATCCAGGAGAATAATATACATAATAGTTGCATCAATTTAAAGAAAGACATGGGCAGCTAGGTGGCGCAGTGGATAGAGCACCAGCCCTGAAGTCAGGAGGACCTGAATTCAAATATGGTCTCAGACACGTAACAGCTGTGTGACCCTGGGCAAGTCACTTCACCCCAATTGCCTCAGCAAAAAAAAAAAAGAAAGAAAGAAAGATAATAGCCACAAAAATCATCAAACTTGAACATTGTGGAATTAAAAATAACAAACTTCCTCCTAATGAAAAAAAAAAAGTGAGAAGATACCTGCCTCTTCTCTTTTGATGTCTAGGTTTAGAACATTGAATGTAATGTATTATTTTGAAGTGCTGTTGGTTATGCTCAAATTTTTTCCCTTTTAAAAAAAAAATTATTTGTTTTAAGGGATGGTTCCCTGGAAGAATGGAAGGAGGAAAAGATGCAGGGGCATTGTAAAAACCAAAATATCAATTTAAAATATTTCTTTAAAATCTTTTGGAATTAGAAAAGATAAAATAGATAACTTTAATGACATGGCACTGAGGGATGAGGACTTTTTTACAGAAAAAATTAATGCACCTAGGGATAAAAAGGAAAGTGGTCTAATGAGGAAAAATTTTTGTATCAAATTTCTGCTATCCAAGACATATAAACAAAAATTTAAGTATTCTCTGTAGATAAGTAGTCTTAAAGTGATCGAAAGAGAGAAAAATTTCTAAAAGAATTGCCAGGTATTCATAATTACATGAAAGAATGCTCCAAATCACTAATAATGTGAAAAACCTGAGGTTCCACTTCACACCCAACAAATTGGCAAAGATGGCAAAAAATATTATTATTTTTATTGGTTTTCTTGAGATTAGATAAGAAATACTCATTAGTTTAATTGTTTGGTTTATTTTCCTTATATCAATATCTAATCAGTTTCTTTTTGTTACAACTAAAAAGAGCTTTCTTAATTGTCACTTGATAAATTTCTTAATTGATCTGCTTTTTAAATGTATAATTCAGCATATATATTGTATTACAGGTGGTTTGACATTGGCTGTTTGATAATTGAAGATCCTGTCCATGGCATTCATCTAGAAACATTTACACAAGCTACACCAGTGCCTTTGGAATATGTACAGCAGGTATTTTTTTTTTAATGAAATGTCCCTTTTTAAAAATATAATAACTTCTTTTTATCTCAAATTAACTTTTAGTACAGAAATTCAACTGTATATTTGAATTTCTCTGATGTCCTTTCCCCTTTTTATACTTTCTCCATTTTTTACATTTCCCATATTGTCCATATTTCACTTTCTCCTATTTTTATTTCGTTTACTTTCTTCACTTGATTTTCTTTTATGGTTCCCTCAAAATCCCTTACTCATTTTTTGATAATCTATTCTAATTGATTACTTAGCAAGTAAATACGGTAGACAATTGTGATTCAGCTGATAGTCTAGGAATTGTCAGTCCACCTCAGGTCATCTGAAAAGTGGGAATAATATGTAGTTATCTGTCATATCTCATATCCTGATAAGATAGTAATTGTATAGTTGTTTTTATTAGGTAAAAAGGTACTATGTTTCTGGCTCCTTCCTCCTGGCTCCCAGTTCCTTAAAATGTTGTGGTTTTTTGTAGAATCTCTGTTTTATGTCAAAGAATTAATTATATTTGAAGTTAATGAAATCTAATTTGCTCATCTTGAATTTGAAATGGCAAAAGAACATCCAGTTCAAGATGTCTAAAATAAGAACTCTGGGAATCCTCTGCATAGAGATAGTGATCAATAAGCAAGATAATACTAAAAGAAGGAATAACAGTAGTTAATTGGCCTGTCCAAAATGAAAAGTCCAGCAAAGGACACTAAGAAAGTGTAGTCAAGACAGGAAGAGAACTGGGAGAGAACAGTATCACAGTAACTTAGGAAGGCAGTATTCAAGAGTAAGTGATAGTCAGAGTGTTATAGAGATAGTAATCGTGCTCCAGCCCTTATAATTTCTATCAAAAGGTAAAGACAGAGGAAGATGCTGATGTTAATGATCATAGGACAGTATACTTAAATGTTCTCTTATAGAATAGGGCCTTACTCCCAGTCTCCCACCTCTGTAAAAAAAGGTAGATATATTTTCTCATCTTTTCTTCAGGACCTAGCTTGGTCATTACATAGATAGCTTTTACTTTCTGTGTAGTTTTGTTGTATAAATACAACATTTATATTGTTGTAGTCATTGTATGGATTGTTTCTTTTTTTTAAATTCTTATAGTTAATTTTTAACAAGAGCAGTTTTTTCTACTATATACATATACCAGTACTATTTGATGAGCGTCTCTCTTTTTCAGTTTTTTGTCACCACAAAAAAAAAAAAAAAAAGCTGCTATGAATATTTTGTTAGATAGGATTTCTCTGTCTTTTCCCTCTTTCAGGTATATACTTAGTGGAAATTCTGGGTCAAAGATGAACATTTTAGTCTCTTTCTTAGCACAATTAATCCCAAAGTTCTTTCTAAAATGACTAGATTAGTTCATGGTTCTAAAATGCCCTTCTTTCCACAAATTTTCCAACACTGACTGTTCCTATCTTTGCCATTTTGCCTGGTATAGATGAATCTTTGAGGTTGATTTGATTATTGATTGAGTTTCTTTTATTTTTATCAATTTAGAGCTGGAATTCATATTTCATATGGCTGGAAAGAGTTCACAATTCTTTTGACAATTCATATCTTTTGATTACTTTTATATTGTGTGTTCTTGGTCTTGTATATGTCTGTTAGTTCCTTATACCTCCTTGATCAACATTTTTTAATTGTTATCATAGAGTAGTTGTATTAGTACCTGTGTTTTTTAAGTTCATAGAACTGACATTCTGTCTTACTGTATATCTGAATGTAAACTTTGTCCTGCATTTGGCATCCTGCAAGAGAAAATGTGCTGTTATCTTTTTTGTCATCCAGTGTTGGCTTTCCTGGTCCCTTATCTACCGCTTGGAGTGTGGTGGTAGACAACAAAGAGGGCCGACAGGGATTGAATCTAGTATGTATGATGTGCCTAAAATACATACTCTCTTTGAGCTCTGTTTTGTCTATCCATTTAAACTTATGACTTCAAATGACAAGATAACAAGTCTTTGAAATGGCCCAAAATATGTCCCTTGGCAATACTGTATTACCCTTGTATAAAGAATAGATGTTATGCTTTTTATAAAGCTTGTATAAGGGAATACAAATTGAATAATAGAACTTGATTAGATTGTAGTACTTCTAAAGGAGCCCTTAAATTTAAGATAATTTAATTTTTGAGTTTAAAATAAAAAGGCTTTTCTGTTGTTTCTTAGGCAGTCTTACAAGTTTATTTCATAGGTTATTTGGCTATCTATCTTAAGGATTTCCAGTTTTGACTCTGACTGAAATAGAACCATCTATTTATATGTTAGAAATATCTTTTAAATGTTATTAGTAACAGCTAATCTTTTTATTCCACAGGCTCAAAATCTCACCCCCCAGGACTATAATTTAAAATGGTCAGGCCTTTTGGTAACTGTGGGTGAAGTGCTTGAGAAAAACTTGGTATGTGTCAACCGGACTGATTGGCATGTGGCTTTCACCGGTATGTCTCGGAGACAAATGATCTACAGTGCTGCCAAAGCGATTGCAGGCATGTATAAGCAACACTTGCCACCCAGGACCACTTGAGAGAAGATTGTCTGGGGTACAGAGACTTTTTTCTATAGTTTAATATTAAAGAAGAGATCATATCTTCTGACTGAAGAGTTTCAATGATTTCTGCAAGTTTTCTATTTTACCTGGTATTCTGAGTAGAAAAAAGAACAAATGTAATTTTATTGTATATTAATCTAATTTCAGATATCATAGTTCTCAGAAATGAGCATCTATAGCATTTATAACAGTTTGATAGCACTAAATTTGTAAAAGGAGAATTTATTTGCTGAGACATTTAATGTACTTGTTTAAATTGGGTGATTTTTTTTTAAAGGGTATAGCCCATTGATAAATAGTACTATAAAGTCCCTCCCAGCTCTAAATCTATGTGTCTGAGGTTTACTGTTGTCTGTAGTGTTGCTAATTTCTCATTTCACTTCAGAATGAATCCTTTTTCTCATAGTTTTTAAAAATCTGATTTGTGGATGATCTCAGGACTGATGCTCAGTAACTCCTCATTAGACTACCATAAGATACATGAAACTGATATTTTCATGAACATTGATAAAACATCAGATATTGTTTGTACTGAGTGATTCATATAGCCACATGTACCATAGCTTTTCAAAGAAAAATTCCACTTTATTTTAGTGCATATCATATCTTGGCATATCATAAATTGTCTCTTAAACATCAAAGGACTGTTTTTGATTTTTCAAGTCTTTGCTTTCTCAGTATCTGAAAATAATTGCTTCCCTCTAATTCAAAAGCATTTCTAGAATCATCTTGCACAGCAATATAGATGACCATTTTAATGCTTCTCCTGCAGATGTATAGCAGTCATTTTTGTGCTTGCTTTCTTTATTTCCACTTAACGTCTTCCATTCTGCAATAAAATGTTTGATGAGCAGGAAATATTTTACTATTATAGGATTGGTATTTGTGTTTTTAAAAATAATTACAAGACTTTTTGTTTTGCTTTAAACACTACTTTTTCAACTCATACCATTCTGCCTTTACTTTTTTAGATACTTTCAGAAAATCCTTTTTATACTATATGCGATTTGTTAGTACATTATATTTGTACACGGTGATAATTTATCCTTTTCCCAAATAATCTATTTTGTCATCATTGGCCAACAATAAACCAAAATTAAATAAATGGATTTTTATTAAATAAATTTACTGTGTATATGCATATATCTGCATGTAAAGTTTGTGAAAGCAATTTCTCATATGCTATGATTTAATTTTTATTAAATATTTCTTACTCTTTGCTGATGCTAGAAAAATAAGCCATGGCAGTTTTAACTAACTTGTTGAAGTTCTTGCCCAGCACAATTTTGCAATATAATTTTAATTTGTGTTTAACTAGGCATTAAGAGATGTGGGAATAAATATCTCTGCCACATTTTACCTGAAAAGTAAAAATTGAATTATAGATTAATGTTTTTATAGTAACCTTTTATTATATTTAGCACTAAAATATTATTCCCAAATACAATTTATTTTGAACTTTTGCAGAGAAATTTTTATCTCATGAAAAGGAATGAAAGTGCCAAATTGGAGATGAGCATTACTCATCTATGAATATATTAGGGATCTCATAAAAAAACCTGGTTTAAGAAGACAGCACAAGATATTTCCAGTTAAAATGAGTTAGTGAAAAGAAGCAGAAGAGACTAGATACCACAGAAGAATTCCAGCAAAGATTTAAAAAAAGATTGAATTTTGCTTAGAAAAAAAAAATCCTTCAAAAAATACTAGTAAATGCCTTCATCCAGCTCTGGATAGTATAGGGGAACATACAAGAACTTGCAGGTACTGAAGAAGGGGTCCATCTTGAAAAATGGGGCAAGCACAGGACTTGGAATTCATCATCATGAACCAAAAGTACTCTTGACACCTGGAGCAACATTGTGTTCCAAAGAGCAAGAAGATGGGAGTGCTCCAAAAAGGAAACTTAAACAACTGGAGCACTCAAGTTTCAGATGTGGTGGAAATGAGAGCCAACAAATTTCAGATAGGAAGGGTAGGAAATAGTTTGCAGTGCTCTTCAAGCTCTGAGAGTTTGCAACACTGACCTCAGCCATTGCCAAAGGCCTTGAGGAATACAACACTCCATAGCAGGAAGTTATAAATTTGTTGAGCACTCTGAGCTGCAGAGACATCAGTGGAAGGTGAATCTGGGAATCCAGAATCTGGGATAATATAAAATAGAACCAGAGAAGGCTATGCATGCTGTCTGAGAGTAAGTGGATTCCAGCCCTGACACAGCGTCCCACTTCAGAAAGCAGGGCTAAAAATAGAGTAAGCGACAGAAGATACCAGTTACTAGTGTTGAAATGTTATGTATCTAGGGATGTTGAAGACAGAAGAATAGAACTCAGCAATTACAAGTAGAATCTCAGATTTAAAAATCTGAGATTTTTAAAAGAGATTTAAAAAATTGTGAATGAAATAAGAGTTCTCAGTAAAGAATGGAAATGAAAACAAGTAGCTGAGTACAAGAGATACCAAATCTTTGCCAAATAGCCTCTTTTAAAATAATGAAACAAATAAAGTTTCCATAAGACAAAAAAGAAATATTTGAAAAAAAAAAAAAAAGAACTAAAATATATACTAACAAAACCATCTGACCTACAAAAAGAGTTTAATAATGGAGAAGAATTTGGGGGGTATCACAATGCTACATTTCAAGAAATCATAAAATGTTTAGATCTATTAAAATCAGAGTCCAAAATGAAAGTAGAATTCACTGGTCACCTCCAAAAAACAAAAACATCTAGAGCTTCTGAGTCAATTTAAAGTTTGTAAAGTGACCAGAAAGGAGTTAACAAAGTACCAAAGTTCACATAAAACTGGCAGCTACTATTATGAGAGAAGATTTTGGCTTATAATATTCCGAAAAAAATGAAAAACTTATAACCAAAATAATAAGGAAATAAATATTTAAGGAAATGAAAGACTATTCCAGGTATTTTTAATATTTGTGTAAGTTTTTATTTTCTCTCAGGTACTACTTGAATTTGTAGTTGCAACTCTCTTTGTGCATGTATGTTTTGGGGCTTCTCATTCTATAATTTTTTTTCAATATTTTCTTCTTTTTTACTGATATCTTTAGTCTCAGTTTCTTTATTGAAACTTTGTATTTGCACTAGACTCTACTCCCTATTCCTGAGTGAACTGATTAGATTCTGTCTAGTCTACTTCTGCTACTGAAGGTACACTAATATGTTCCCTCCCCAGTTTAATCTTCAGGTTTACCTCAGGTTTTCACATTTTCCTCTTCACAGTCTTCAACTAGGAATTGTCTCTGTCTTTTGCTGTGACCCTGGCAGACCCCAGCCATATATTACTGATTGTGCTAGCATCGATTCATTGAGGAAAGATCACATTGACAGCCAGAGCTTGCACATGCATCTGCAGGTATTGTGACTACAGCTGGGTCTCTTCTGTCATAGTCTCTTTACTTAACCTAAAGTAATACTTTATGTGCATAATGGCTTGAAGTTTAAAAGGCTTAGTCTGGAAGGAAAAAAGACTATCAAAAGATATGGTTGAGCCTTTATTGCCTATAGGTAATACTAAACTGAGTGATTGCCATACAGCAATTCTGTAGCAATCAAAAGGCTCACTTGTTTGGTTGCTACAGAATTGCTGAATTTTTACTGCCTATATAATGTGCTTCTGGATTTTCTATCCTAGTGCATGTAGAAGTGATAAAAGGATAATGAGATAACCTTTATTATTTTAAAAAAAAAACCTTTGAAACGTGTCTTTTTAGAGAATATTCTTTTAATGCCTGTTATAAAAGCATACTTCAATTGATTTCATTACAGGTAGGATAAGGCCTTTTAACAACCTCATTTGAGTGGTTGGACTTAGGCTTGGTATACAATATTAGAGGTAGTTAGCAAAGTCTTTTTTTTTTCTTTGACCCTATAGTTAAATTTATTTTTTAAGTGGAGGAAGCATGTTACAGAAAAAAAGGTATCCCTGGATGATGATAGCCTGTCTAAAATCAGGTTCCTCTCCCTCTCCCCACTAGCTAATTTGGAATCAAATGAATACAACTTTCCCACTTTTCCTCAAGCAGTGGTCTAGAAAAAGCACCAAAATAATGATCAACAAATCCAAAGAGAAACATCAGTAAGCTCTTTTATCTAGCCCATAACTATACAAAAACAAGGAAGAAGCCATGGACATTAAAAGAAGAGTCCTGCTAGAAAATCTAGCCACAAATGTGAGTCAACAGATGTAGAAACAGAACGTTTCCTTATTTGAGAAACACCAGGAAAGTGGATACAACAGGACTTTAAAAGGAGAAATCTCAGAGGAGGTACAGCACGTTATACCCTAACTGCAGATGGGCCAGAGAAAGACAAAAGACAATACTGTAGGAAATTTGCAAGGAGTAATAAGACTACCAAAGACCCTGCTCAGGGGAACCTCTGGAAGGATATAAGACCCAAAGACCTAATTAAAGAAGCCCTGAAGGAGGTGGAGGCAGAGACCACCAAATATCCAGATCAAATTAGCCTTAGGTTAGGGGCTTGGGTTGGGGGACAAATCACTGAGCACCCTGATCACGGATTCCTCTTAGTGACAGATAACTTACCATCTTGATAAAAGAAAGCCCATTTCAGGAGATTGTCAGATATGACCCCTTACAGGGTTCTGCGTACAGACACATTAAGGGAAGTGGAAACTAACATCAGGAACCCAGAGAAGTGAAGCCTGAACATCCTATCCAAGAGTACAGAAGAGGACCTCACTTAGCCCTCATACTAAATAGTTAAATAGTAAAGAAAGGAAAAAAGAGAGAAAACTATTGAAGAATAAAATGGGGAAATTATTAGCTTATTACAAATGATAAATATCCAAGAAATGGACTTCTTGAAAATTAGAATATAACAAATGAAGGTTAATAGCTCCATGAAAAATAAATTTTAAAAGATTTTTTAAAATTATATTATCATAAATAACTTCTGGCAGATAGGTCAGGAGAGAAAAGCTTAAAAATAAAAGCTATCAAATTATCTAAAAACAATAATAAAAATATATGTAAAATTTATTAACTGAAAAGGAAATGGAAACATGAGTGAACATTCCCAGAAATGTCATAGATAAAATCCAAAGTTTCTAATCAGAGGTACTATAAGCAGCCAGAAGTGAAGAGTTGAAGTACCAAAAAATCACAGTTTAGGAAACTTTTTTTTTTTTTTTTTTTTTTGCACAAGGCAATTGGAATTAAGTGACTTGCTCAGGGTCACACAGCTGATAAGTGTTAAGTGTTTAAAGCCAAATTTGAACATAAGTCTTCCTGATCTCAGGGCTGGTACTGTGCCATTGAGGTGCTCTGGAATCACAATTTAAAAAAAAAACAAAAACCTGCAAAAGTATGTAATTTTATACACACACACACACACACACACACAAAGGAACTTTAATGAGGAGGACTTTTGAGTTTCTTGATGGAACAATGAAAATTAAAAAAACTTTTAGATTCAAACACCAGAATCAAAGGAAACCTATAAAGGTAAGTTCAGATAAGCAAATGGGACTATATAATGATGAAAGGCATATATTCTTTTTTTTTTTTTTTTTTGCTGAGGCAGTTGGGGTTAAATGACTTGCCCAGGGTCACAGAGGTAGGAAGTGTTAAGTGTCTGAAATCAAATTTGAACTCAGGTCCTCCTGACTTCAGGGCTGGTGCTCTAACCAGTGCGCCACCTAGCTGCCCCCAAAAGGCATATATTCTAATAGGGAGAAAAATTCTGTCAAAATTTTTAAAGAACTCATTTCTCAAAATTTGAGAAGGACTCTTCCAGAATACTTTTTTGAGATAACTGTAATACCTAAACCAAAGAAAGATCCAACACAAAATTGTAGACAAATATCATTAATGAACATTGACTCAAAATTTTAAACAAAATCCCATCAACAAATTATAGTGATATTTTAAAGAAATTCTAAGAAAATAGGATTTATTTATAAGTCAACATCCAGGAAACAATATAATTATGTTAAAAGCTAAAACATAGAAAGCCATATAATCATCTTGATAAAGAAAAAGGCTTTGACAGTACACTTTTATGCTAAAAACCCTGCAAAGAAATGCATAGGACTTTTTTTTTAATCTATCAAGAAAAGTACCTAGAAGAAGTACACATGTGACATTGTGGCAAACTAAGAGTTTACTTAGCTATCAAAGATGGTCATCCCAAACCATCACTAGTCATCTTGACTTTTATCTTGCCCTAAACGTTGATGGTTCTGGAAGAGAGAGACTGAAACTGATGACCTCACAACTGCCTCCCTTAAATCCAATTTATGTCTGAATCAAAAGACTTCAATGATACCATTTTTACCTATCTCAAAGTCCCATTGTGACAGGCAAGTGACAAAGTAGCAGGTACAGAATCACTGGAATATATATTCACAACTCGGGCAATCCAGGTTATAGGGTCATTTTCTCTCTGGATTGAAGCAGCCATGGAATTTGGCAGCCCCCTAGGTATCTGAGCAACTGTTTTGAAGGATCACACTGTTTACCTTTTACTTTGAGCCAAGGGGCTGGAAAAAGTGCCTTAAAAGTTTTCTGCTTATCAGACCAAGCAGGGATCCCATCCTACAGTCAAAATTTTTATATTTACAAAAATTTTTGCAAAGATTATTCCACTCTAGTTGTACAAGGAATATGCACATGCTTATAGATAACATGAAATCCAGTAGATCTTTGTGAGAGAACTCAGCAGGTATTGCACCCAAAGAGCAACTTGGAGTGAAATGAGTCTGAGCTGGATACATGTTTTTCTGGAGTGGCCACAGTAAAAGAGCAACATCAAGCTATAGTAGGTTTTGCAATTAAAACTAATCTAGTTAAATAAACCTACCAAAAAGAGTGAATAACAGGCTCATGACAATGTGATTGCCATTTTCAGGAAAGAGCCAAATCACCATCATCAGTTACTGTGTTCCTACCATAAAAAAATCCTGATGAAGTCAAAGAAAAATTTTAGGAAAACCTGGAAATCCTCATCAATGGATAGAAAGAAGGCAAACTTCTGAGGGACCTTAATGCCAGAGTAAGCACAGACTACCAGATCTTGGGGGAAATGGAGTCAGAAATGGCAACAGCAGTGGTCACTTAACTACTGAAGACTTGGGCACCTCAATACCTTCTCATCATTAATACTGTCTTCCATTTGCCTAAATGCAGTAAAATTTTGTATATGCACCTTCACAGCAAACATTGATATTTAACAGATTACATAATTGTATAGGATGTGAAAGTGGCCAAGGTGATGGGTAGTGCTGAGTGTGTAGACCTATTCTCTTTAGACTAAATATTTGAATTCAACAAAGGAAGTGGCCTGAAGTCAGACTACCAAAAGATTTAATGTCAACAGATGAGAGCACTTCTCCAAGTGGGAATAGTTCATTGTGACCTTGGAACAAAAGCTAAGTCAAGACATATTTGGCAACAGTGGTGCAGAAAAAGACTAGGCAGCTCTCAGAGACTGGGTGTTGTGAGGTTTAAAAAGGTTTGAGAGACATAATTTCTGGGTAACTTAATCATTTTATTAATAATACCAGCATTTTAATAAAAGGATGGTCATTGGCTATCTCTCTTGGGCACATTCTTTTGGGGAGAGCACCCATATGTGGACAAAAGGAAGTGAAGATAATATCAAAGGCATGGCAATCCCCTTTGATAACATTTTGACAAAAATCAAAGAAGGTAATCATCTTTGATAAGCCGATCTTACAGATAAAAGGTACAAAGGGAAAAAGTAAATAGACAATAGAATTGTGTATTTCAGAGATGTGTCTCAGTCTCCTCTTCTGGAAACATCAGATGCAGTCCTTTAGAGACTTCTAAATTCACTTCAAATGTTCCTGTGAATTATTTGTGATATGATAATCAGTTCTCATGAACATGGTTCTTTTCAACAGCAAGATGATTCAAGCCAGTACCAATGATCTTATGATGGAGAGAGCCATTTACACTCAGAAAGAGAGCTATGGAAACTGTGTTAATTCCCAAAATGTTTACTTTTTGTTGTTTGTTTGCACATATCTAACATATATTGGATTACTTGCCATCTAAGGGAGGGAGTGGGGTGAAGGAAAAGAAAAAATTTTGGAACACAAGGTTTTGCAAGGGTGAATTTTGAAGACTATATGTTTTGAAAATAAAAAGCTTTAATTTAAAAAAACCTAATTTCTCACATTAAACCATAGATCATTTCTAGTTCAAAAGAAATGGAAGGGGGTGAAAGAAAAGGAAAAAAAATGGAACACAAGGTTTGCAAAGATGAATGTTGAAAATTATCTATACATATGTTTTTAAAATAAACAGCTTTAATAAGGAAGGAGGAAGAAAGAAAGAGAGCACCTTAGAAATTTCAGCCAATGGGGAAAGGAACTAGGATGCCGGGGAGAAGAGCTCACATTGGATAGTAAAAAAGGGAATGCCCTTTGTCTAGGTGTTTCTCTCTCTAAAACCATTTGTGTGTTAGTAGTTGCTACTGTCCCATAGCATCTCAAACAGAAATGTGGTCTTCACTGAGCTTTCCAAGTCACATGCCCCTCTCCCTATAAAGATTTGGGATCTGGAGTCAATTTCATATCACCTGTTTCTCAAATAAGGAAACTGTCCCAGGTAGAAACTATTTCAGTGATTCCCTCATAAGGCCTTCCAACTGGGGTCTGCACAAAGTCTCTCTTTGTACAGGCCACACTAAAATTCTGTAGGGGTCTCTCTACCATAGGTGATCCTCATAGTTTCAGGCAATTTCCTCCTGAACCATTATCTGAAAGGAAACCTGAAATTATGTCATGGATCCTTGCAACTGCTAAGTTAAATCAAATGGAATTGTAAATTCAACTAACAAGATAATAAAAAGAGGGGAAGGGGGCTCTATTAGAGAAGTAGAAAAGAATATCAGCTATTTGTGGATTTTTTTTTTTTAGGTGTAGGCATTCTAACCCTAAAAAGTTGCAGGGCATTTTGTTTTCATAAAAGGCAAATAATTTAGATCTGTTGAAATACGAAAAGGGAAATATGAACATTTCTTCTAGACGAGCAATCTCTGGGGATTCCAGATTTCTCATAGCAAATAGTCTAGCATTTATATAGTACTCTATAAAATAGAACAAACCAGTATATCAATATTTATACAGAATTCAACAATACAAAAAGTGTCTAGCAATTAACAAATTGAAGTTTTGCCAAATTATGCCAGTGAAACTGATTTGTGAGGAAATATTCCCTAGGAAAAAAAATCAAATTTACATTTACCAACAAAAATTGTCAAATTTCTCTAGGATCTCATAGACTAGGGTATTCCTCTAAATAAATAAATATTTCTCCAGGGGCCCCAGCAAAAGCAAAGGGACAAATTTTATCTCAGACAAAGCTCTACATGTAACACAAGAGCTTTCTCACCCAAACTTGAGTAAGAATAGTAAAATTTGTAGCATCATTCTTATTGGAATTATACACATATCCTAGAAATGATACTTGTTGACCCCACTGAACCTTTTGTTCTGATCTCAAAGTTCCCAATATGTTCAACAGTGTGTGATTAAAACATTCAGCCTGTTTGTCTCCTTGAGGATGGTTAGGAGTAGTGCTAGATTTTTTCTGATAGCTGCCAAGACAAACATTTCTCTGAGTAGCCTACTTTTAAAGTCTCTACCTTGGTCAAAGTGGATCCTGGCAGTGAATCTACATACTGAAAAATTCTTTCTCCATAACATTTTTGCAACAGTAGATGCCTTTTGGTTTCTGGTTGATATGTTTGTGCATGCCTGATGAAATTTTCAGTTGCTTCCTAGATAATATGCATATTTTTACTAATTCCAGGGATAGATAGAAAGTCAGTACAAATAAGTTCCAAAGATTTACTGGTACTTCTGGGCTCCAAGTATGTAGAACAAGTTGGTAATATTCTTTATACACATTTAGCACAAATTTTACATTTCCTGGTGATATTTTTAGGCATTTTAGGCCAATAAATTTTTTTATCAGCTCTAATATCATTTTTTGATATATATATATATATCCAAAATCATCATGCAAAACATTCAAAGCTATTAAATGGCATGCTTTGCGTAGTATCAGCGTCTTCCGGGTTCTATGTGTGCAATCAGTCATACTCCATTGAACAACTCCAATTTCTAAACACTGCCTTGGTAGTAAGGTATCTGCTTGCTATCTGGCATATCATGTAAGTAGGATTATTATACTACTTTGGGATTTATATTATGTCTCTTAGTCTTTCATCAGACATCTGTTTTCACTGCAAGGAATCTGCAGAAAATTGTGGCAAGAAGACTGCCTCAATCACAAGATTTATTTGGCTTGCTATCTGGTGGAAATGTTATGCTCTCAGCTATACTTCTACCCAGTTGCAGTCCAATACCCTGAATGTCACAGATTGTTCTCAAACCTTTTAGCATCACCACAGTGCTAGTGTTCTGTGGCAATCCTAGAAAAAGTATCTGCACACATATTCATCTTGCCCTACCTATAATGTATGCAGTTGACCAATATGGCTATCTATTTCTGGCAAGCTTGATACTGATCTAGATATATCAATGCATTGTTATCAGTACACACCTAGAATTTTGCACCATATATATTGTCTTTGAACCTCTCAGTAATGGCTCCTTTAGAGATTGGGTTCTTACCAAGATTATGAACAGGGTAACAAGACTCACTATAAATCATACCTCTGCTATTGAATGCAATTTGGCTACTGGTGACCATTGCTTTTTTGGTATAGAACAGTTCCCAAACCTTTTAGGCTGGCATCTCTGGGGAAGAACAAAAGGTTTATTTGGGTCTGAATAAGCTGAATAAGTCAAAATTTGTACATGGGCAAGGCAATTGATCAAATTTTTGAAGGCTTTTTTCAGATTTATCTGTTCATTTTTCTCTAAAAGATTTTGTAGGTTCTAAAGCAATTTCACCTTTCTTGACTTTTTGGCTCTGGATCTTTGTGCATGAGTGAAGTCATTTAATGGTTTAGCAGTAATAGCATAGTTCTTAACAAATTTGCAATTGTAACCACTAAATTCCTAAAATGTTCTTAAGTCTAAGATTTTGTGGCAGTGGCAATTTGAAAAGTGTTTCTAACTTCTCTGGATCAATATTCACATCTTATTGGGAAACAATGTGACCCATATATCTAATAAAAGTTCTGCAAAATTGGCATTTGTCCATTGACAGGTTCAGCTTCCTCCAACTGATTTAACACTTTTTATAATTTCTCCTCATGTTCCTTCAGTGTGTTACTAAAGATAATGATATCATTAAAGATAATGATCAATGTACCCTAAGACTTCCCAGACACTTCATGTCCTCAAATGCTTTTTCCATAAGTTTTTTGAAACTAGATGGTACCCCTGAAATACTCTGGAGTATTTTCTCAAACTGGTGAACAAGTAAAAATTGTCTTTTTCTTGTCTTCTTCAGACTTAGAAATCTGATAGTACCCACTGTATAAGTAAAGGATTGGAAACCATTGGCTGCCTAGCAGACAATCTAGAACAACATGCAGCCATCTCATAGGGTAGTGGTCCACTTAGTCATTTCATTCAAAGTTCAGTAACACTATATATCTTTCCATTTTTCTTAGGCTCTATTTTATGATGATGCTATTAATCATCATTTTTGTAGGTAGTTTCTGAGATCTATCATAGAGAAATTCTCTTAGATCTTTCTGTAAATGATCTGGAATTGGCGAGCTGGATTCTATGAATTGCACCTTGAGCACATCCCATTTCTCATTCATGCAATGGAAATATGCCATTCTTCTTACTGAGTTCCAGCTTCAACTTGTTCTTGTGGGCCTGGAAAGTCCTATAAAGGAATTTGTTATTTTCATATTAATTAATATATGTCTAATAATTTAGATTTTTCAGCGATACCATTTCACCAGCAGACTCTGACTTGGGAGTCTTAAGACTTAAAAGTGCAGCTTGACAACACTCTCACAGTCACTACCTTCCTGTGCCTGTGTATGTCAAGTGAAGTGAATCAAACTGCAGAACCTGTTCTTGTCATAAAACTTTGGTTCTGTAACCCATCAAGTCTTGAAACAATCAGCTTAAACTGATGCCACAGGACATGAGACCACCTGTTTTGTCCTGCACTTGTGGGCTTGCCTGGCAAACTATTCAAGCCCTGAAAATAATTGTATTGTAATCCACTTCTCCCTCAGCCCCTTCCCACTTGTGATTTAGTAAAAAAACAAAAAAAAAACAAAAAAACAAAAAAAACATAGAACAAACAGATTGTTGGGAAAATTAGATTTAAAAGACTTCTGAATGGCGATATTCAAGAATATACCTAATTAGCATCATATGCTAACTTCAGAACTTATGTGTTGGGGGAAAAGAACTCATAAATAAATCTAAAAGGGCTATAATATTGAAGATCTTTCTAAAAAATACAACACAAGAAAATCGTGGTTAAGGCAAGAAACAAAATATAAAGTTAGATTGAAATAATAACATTCTGATTGATGAATTTCAGAATTTGAGAGTTAGAAAGGATTTCAGTATCCATATAATCCAACCCTACACAAATGGAATTCCCCCTATAATGTACCTGACCTGGTCTAAGCTTAAAGGCCTCCAAGGGAAAGCCTCCTAAAAGCTCATGAGCAAGTCAAACAATCAATTAAAATGTTAAAGAGAGTGAGGTTAAGAGACAACATTTTAGGGATTGATTTGGGGGATTAATCAGTTCTTAGGCAACACTGTCCCAACATAAAGCAGAATTGTTCAGGCCTTAGTAGTGGCACTTGTCCTGCCCTGGCACAGGGGGTAATAGCTTACCTTGGCAAATTGGGTAACAGAGTTACAGGCCCCAGTGCCACTGCTGGAGTTTGATAACCCTTTGGGCTAATTGGGAAAGGACTTTTGTCGAAGATGTGAAACATACAGTGCCGATAGGAGCAATCCCCACCAGCAGCAGTAGAGCAGGCAGAGACACTGGTCCCAATAGAATAAACTGCCCAATGGCAGAAGAGTGGGTCCTGTCAGGTGCACTGGAAAAATGAAGGCTCACTGTAGCCCATTGCTTGTTGGCCCTTCTACAGTACAACACCCAGAGATCATTTTACATCTCCTTGTCAGGAAAGGTATAGAGGAACAAGATATGGAATTTTGGGGCAGGGATTTTCTGGCAAACAGGAGGTAAAAGAAAGGTGAAGAAGATTCAGTCTCATAGAAGAAGATGGCAACTCCTTAGAGGATTGTCATAAGGCAAAAATTTTGTATTTTCTCCATCTCTTCCCACTTCCCATGGGGTCCCATTTGGACAGTTAAGGGCAGCAGTGGATACCAGATCAGGAAATAATAAATGATTACCTGTATAATACCTTTCTCTCTGACTTATAATAAGACTGGTGACTATGCAGGAAGTGCATCTTTGCTATAGCTCTGATGTTCCCAGTTATTAAATTCCTAAACTGGCAATATTTGACATCACTTACCACAAAGACTCAAACATTTAGACCTAGAACTCCATCCTTTCTAAGATCATCACTCCTTAAGATATTAACTAGAAAATAATTGTTAAATTGTTTTTGGTTTGGCTTCTTCTGATTTAAGTTTTTCTCTATTTTCTTTAGTATTGCATGTATTAAGCTTCTTGAATTCTGGTGGTCAGAGTAACAGTAACAGCCCTAGAGTCATTCCATTGGTGGAAGGTTATCTATAAGACCTTAAGAACTTCACCACTAATGAGTAAAATATTGTAGAAACAATATCTTAATTCCTCCCCCATAAAGGTTGGGATAATTTTTCTTTCAAAGGTATTAAGATCTTCCTTGAGATGTGGTTGACTTAAGGGAGTAAAGCCTCAGACTATTGACATAATCTCTTCACTTAAGTACAAAACAGCTATGAGGAATTCCAGGAGTGTTTTGATACTTAGCGGATGAATTCTGATAGATAACTCAGGCAAGGAAGTTTCAATTAACTAAAGAAACTTGGGTTATACTCAATGAACTATCCTTCTTCTAGTGAGGTTAAGAAAATCTTTTTGTTAACTGTTGAATAATTTATGAGTGTTTCATTTTATTCTAAAATTAAACCTATACTATTGAGGACTGGCCTGAATAAGTTTCAACCCAGAACACTCTGTCAAATTAATTAATTCTTCATTATGAAGAGAAGCTACAGATTAACTTTTTAATTCTTATAAAGACAATAATACTTTGAATATTTTCAAAAACCATGTTATGAATTGGAAACTTTCCTCACCTTCACCTTTTTAGAGTGGGAATGTTTTTCATATACACAAAAAAAAATAACTATAATTTGAAACTCTAAATTTTTGGGGGGAAAGCATATTACAATTGTTTTTACATGTAATTGGGAAAAATAAGATATTAAATTAAGATAAAAGCAAACATTAAAATTTTTTGTCAAAGCTGTAGTCTGTGTGTTTATACTTCAGAGGCCATCTTTGTTATTGCTGTTGTTCAGTTGTTTTTCAGTTATATCTGAATCTTTGTGACCCTATTTGAGGTCTTCTTGATAAAGATATGTGTGTTGCCATTTAATTTTCCAGCTCATTTTATAGGTGAGGAAACTGAGGTGAACAGGGTTAAGTGACTTGCTCAGGATCACACAGTTAGTGTTTGAAGCCAGATTTGAACTTTTGAGTCCAGGCCCAGCACTCTATCCATTGTGCCACCTAGCTGCCCATTGAGGCCAATGGATTTCTATCAGAGAGCTATGTAGTTGCCAGTGTCATTCAGGGTCAATAAGAGTCAAAAAGTTACCTAAAATGACTCCAGAAATATCAGATACTTCCTACAAATCACTAGAAACTTCATGAAATAAAGAAAAAAGTATATAAGTAGTCATAGGTAATTGTTTTCAAGTCTTGAATGCTAAAGATTTGGTCTCATAAGATATTTGAAAAAGCTAATAAGGTATCAGAAAGAACTTAAAGGGAATTAACAGAAAATAGTTTAGTTCTTTCCTGTACAAAATGTACTGAAGGTTTGTACTCAAATTCTGGCTTACACACTCTTTTCCACCCCCAAATAAGACAGTTATTTTGCAATGGGAAGTAAAGATAGGAAGTCAAGATAATTTATTTTATTTTGTCTTTAGTTATCATTGAAGGTTATCATGGAAATTTAGGTTTGGGTGAGTTCAAGTAAATGGCATACAGAAAAACATTAAGATGGATCAAAGTAGTTTATTGGTTTACAGACAAAACTGCCAAAGTCATGACAATTGTCAGGAGAGGGGCAATAGTATCAAAGAACATCAACCAGTAACAAAAGATCTTCTCAGAATGAAGAAAGTAAATTATAACCATTCCAACTAGAGCTGATTGCAGTTAAGATTTAAGTATTGTTTAACAGGAGCTGAGCTTGGGAAAATTAAGCTATAGGTTCTGGGGCTATTCAGAGAATAGTCCCAAAATACTAAGTATTAGACATGGTTGGGTCCATTAAAAAAATGGGGGATATGTCGTCTTTCATACTCTTTAGAAAGTTAAATTAAGAAGAAAAAAAAATCCCCTGTTCTACTCTATCTCTATCCTGTAACTTCGTATGACTTCAATTAATATCTCAGTATAATTTTAAAATAATAAAAGCCTTTCATCCAGGTTTTGCTTAAATTGAATATAAACATGATATGTTCTGGCAATACCTTCTCAGATTCAAGTAGTGTACATTTTTCTCTCAGGATGCTGAGGTACCCAGAGGGTTTTGTGAATCTCTTCTTTATTTTCATAGGCTTGAATCCTGAGCAACTATTTCCCCCATTCCCAGTTATTCATACCTCCCCACACACACACCAAGCTACATTTAACCACTTAACATTGTGTAGCATTTGCAAAGGAAATATTTGCAACAAATATAAAGCAAGAACAAATATACGTTTCCTCCAATATTTCTGGGGGGACTTGAGCCCTAAATTTAGCTCATTTCATACAGAGTAATGGTCCCATCTCCAAAAATGACATCACTGCTGAATGAGTCCTTTTACTGGGCTGGAGTCCAGAAAGTCACTCCCAAAGATTACTTATAACTCTTCAAGGCATCAGCCCTAGTCTGTCTTGCAACACAGCCTGGATTCTGACTCCTAGGTTCCTGACCAAAATAGACTCCTGATCCAGAATAGACTCTACTCTCTGCACCTAGAACTGAAAAGAACAAACGGGCCAGGAAGCCTCATTTCTTGGAGTATCATATTACCTTAGAAGGGAAGAAAGCCCAAAGGCTTTTCCCCTCAAGGCTTAGTCCCTACCAGACAAAAGAGCACACAGCTTGTAGACAATGAGGAAAAGTAATGATAAGCTAAGAGAAAGTAGTCAAAGCTGACTGGCCTTTTTCAATGCTTCCAAAGCTGATCAGAGAGCCGCCCCTTCACCACGTGGTTGTCCAATCCAGAACCATTTACTAAATGTCCATCCCTAAAATCTCATGATTATCCCAGAAGCAATTGACTGGCATACTCCACATGTTCTCCATTCTTCACATTAAAGCACATCTTAAGTACATGACAGATCCCCATTATGTAAACAAACCTAGATGACTATCCCAAACAGAATACTTCATCTTATGACATGTTTTCTTTAGAGGATGTTGTCCTTTTAAGTCTCAGTAGCTAGATATATTGCACCTTAAAAGGGTTAACTTTTTGCCAAGTATCCTACATAATACTATTCAGACAACTGACACTTTAATTGTAGGCTGTACACCCAAAGTAGGCATTTTTTGAACTAGGGTACCTGAAATTGATAAATAAGTATCACATTAATCTTTAAAAGTCAGCTTGACAAACCAAAGAAATTCGAGTTTAAGGCACATAGCCTATTAGTATAAAGATATACTACTGTATCGATAATTCATTTTAAGGTTATTGGGAACTGATTTTGATCAAATTTTGATACCAAGAATAATTTCTGAATTGTTTGGTAAATAAAGACAATAAACTTCTTGAGCTACCCAAATAAAAACTCATACAAATTGTCCTCTTATTTCCGAGGATTTCTCTAAAATGAGGAATATTGAATATAGACTTTCAAGACAAACTTCAAGATGTTTGGAGAATGCTTGACATTTTTCAGAAAATATATATTTAGTCTTGATGATTCTCAGATCAGAAAGCATTTTTTCCTTTTCCTATGACACTAGGGACTGACTCATGTGTTCTACCTGAATTGAGAGCCATATTCTGACTCAGACCTCATTATCACTCTGGTTCCTGGGGTTAAAAAGAGGTCTAGTTGGGTGGGAGTAAAGTTTCCTCTCTGCTCAAATTTTGGAGTTGATGTAATTATACCCATAACAATAATAGAAAGATTTATTCATTAGATGAAACTATTCAATTATTCAATCTGATGAGTATTTTAAGATATCTCCTTGCCTTGGCTATTATATATATATATATATATACATATATATATATATATGATCTATTTCAAGATACCTCTCAGTATCTCAAATTTTTGCCTTTCCTAAGTAAAGATGTTAGTCAACTGCCACCTTTCTGAGTTTCTGAAGGAGATTTTTCAAAATAAAATCCTTTATCTGTCAATCCCTAACAGACTTTATTTCTACTTTTCTTACAATGCCATTTAAGTAAAAACTTTTTGCTTTGAGCTAATTGTGATTTCTAGTGAACATATAGTTAAGCATGTGTGTACTATAGTTTTAGGAATATGGATCCACAGAATACCTTGAACCCATGGCAGCTATTCCATGGGTAATCTGTCCTATAATGTTAGGGGTTGCCCAAAGTTACCACACACACACACACACACACACACACACACACACACACACACACACAAATGTACAGATATGTATCTTTCTCTTGACACACACACAGGTATGCAAATATATGTGCATGTGTGTATATATGTGTGTGTACATATATATATATATATATATATATGATCTTGGGCATGTGGAGGCCTGTGTCCCCCAGCTTATGTGAGTGTGTGGAGGGGATAGTTACCTCTTTTGATTGGCTGCCTGTGTATTTAAAACTGGCGATGGTGAACTGTTTGCTTCCTTTTTTTTTTTTTTTTGATAGCTCTTCTTTTTCTAGCTACTCTCTGCTGTACTTTTCAGCAGCTCTTATTTTCTATAACCAGAGTTTACCATGAACTGAACCAGTAAGAAAGGAAGGGTGTTCCTACCCCTGCTTTCCCTGTTTCCCTGATTCCAAGAAATGACTCTGGAGGTGTTTGTTTCTCTTCTATTTGTTCTCCTCCATTTTAAGTGCCAGAGGCGATCCCCACAGTACCCAGGAGTTTGAGCCAGGTACATGTCAAATTCAAGCAATTCACTGTTAAGATGGACCAATTAGGTCTCTCAGGACCTCCTCACAAGACTTAGCTGCTCCTGCCATTGGTTCTGGGTTCTCATATAACTTTTTTTTTCCTGAGGCATTTGGGGTCAAGTGACTTGCCCAAGGTCACACAGCCAGAAAGTGTTAAGTGTCTGAGATCAGATTTGAACTCAGGTCCTTCTGACTTCAGGGCTGGTGCTCCGCCCACTGTGCCACCAGCTGCCCATCTCAGATAACTATGACAGATCTCCTTGTATTACCAGTTACTTGGGTGCTCCTGTGTCAGGATATCTGTTCAACAGCAGGAAAAAAGAAATACAAAAGAAGTAGTGATAACAAGCTTTTATAAGGGCTCACCAAACTTCCATGGAATCAGGCAAGGCATACTATACATGCTCTAAGTACTGGACTCACATTGGCCAGTTTTTCATTTCACTCTTTCTCCTTCATCATCCTTCCAGGAAAAATTTTCTATTCTCAGCAAATTAATAGAGTGCTTTTAAAATTTCATATCCATGGCTCTCTTCAACAATGAAATGCTTCAAACCAATTCCAATTGTTCAGTGAAGAAAACCATATACACCCAGAGAGAGGGATATGAGATGTGGACCACAACATAACATTTTCATGCTCTCTATTGATGTTTGCTTGCATTGTGTTTCCTTTCTCTAATTTTTTTTTCTTGTAGATACGATTTTTCTTGCACAGCAAGATGTGTGGAAATATGTATACATATATTTGATTTGTCATTAACATAATTAACATGTAGTGGATATCTTGCCATCTAGGGGAGGGGTGAGGACTAGAGGGGGAAAATTTGTAACAGAAAGCTTTGCAAGGGTCAGTTTTGAAGAATAACCCATACATATGTTTTGCAAATAAAAAGCTTTAATAAAAAAATAAAATAAATAAAATTTCATGTCCATATGTCCAATTCAAACCATTTCTCTGCAGTTCCACAGAGATGTTTCTGGAGTTCACAGCAGGAGTAGCCAAATCTAGTGAGGAACTAGAACAGACTTGGGTATCAGTTTGATCCAACGCAAGAATGGATTGACCTGTTATTTGAGGCACTACAACCTACAAGGTACTAGCCCAGTTAAGCACAGGAAGTTGTTTATCAGTAACACAGCACTAAATAGGGAAATTGGTAGGAAGACTTAGAAGGAAGAAAAGTATTTCCCTTGAGGTCATAAGGAATCTCTTGGTCCACATGTGTGCACCACATATGTGCTTCAGTACATTTTTGTCTCAAGTTTGAGTCCATTCTCCCCAAACACTAGATATTGACAGGTGGAGAATACACTCCCAATTTGTCAAATGTCCTGGCTATTCAGTAAATATTGCTTTGTGAAAAAGTAATTGATATCAATTGATTAACAAAAATTAAAAGGAGCATAGTATATGGGAGATCATCAGCAACAATTCTTCAGCCCAAGACAAAGCCAGGAATTGTATAAACACAATTACAAAACACTTTTCACACAAATAAAGTTAGATCTAAAAATTATCAATTGATGGATAGGCAAAGCTAATATAGTAAAAATGACATTCTGACCTAAATTAATCAAACCAATCAAACTGCCAAGAAATTACTTTACAGAGCTAGAAAAAAATGATAAAATTTACATGGAAGAGCAAAAGGTCAAGAATATCAAGGGAATTAATGGGGGGAAATGCAAAGGTAGGTGGTCTAGTCATACCAGACTTAAAACTATATTATCAAGCAGCAGTCATTAAAACCACAATTTGGTACTGGCTAAGAAGCAGAGTTGTAGACCATTGAAATAGATTAGCTAGACAAGACATAACAGTCAATAACTATAATAATCTAGTGTCTGATAAGACTAAAGACTCCAGCTTTTTGAATAAGAACTTACACTATGACAAATTGCTAAGAAAATTGGAAAATAATATGGCAGAAACTAGGCATTGACTAACATCCAACACTCTATACCAAGATAAGATCAAAATGGGTTCATGATTTAAACATAAAGAGTGATACTATAAGCAAATCAGTAGATCAAAGTATAGTCTACTTGTCAGGTATGTAGAGAAGGGAGGAATTTATGGCCAAAAAAGAACTAAAGAACAATTTGAAATGTAAAATGGATAATTTTGATTATATTAAATTTAAAAGGTTCTGCACAAACAAAACTAATGCAGCTAAGATTAGAAGAGAAGCAGAAAGCTGAGAAGCAATTTTTACAACTAGTGTTTCTGATACTGATATTTCTAAGATATGTAGAGAACTGACTCAAATTTATAAGAATATAAGTAATTCTGCAATTGACAAATGGTCAAAGGATATGAAGATAATTTTCAGATAAAAAATAAGGTAATTTCTAGTCATATGAAAAAAATGCTCTAAATCATATTGATTAGAGATATTAAGGCAACTCTGAGCTACCACTGTACACCTATCAGATTAACTAAGATGACAGGAAAAGATAATGATAAATACTGGAGGGGCTGTGGGAAAACTGAAATACTAATGCATTGTTGGTAGAGTTGTGAACAGATGTGTCATTCTGGAGAGCAAAGGGCTATAAAAATGTGTATGCCCCTTGATCCAACAGTATCACTACTAGGTCTGTATCCCAAAGAGATCATAAGAGAGGAAAGCATCCACATGTGCAAAAATGTTTGTAATGGCTTTTTTTGTTGTATCAAAGAACTGGAACTTGAGTGGATAATCATCAGCTGGGCAAGGGCTGAATAAATTATGGTATATGAATATGAACTAGAATATTATTGTTCTATAAATGATGAGCAGACTGATTTTAGAAAAGCCTGAAAACACTTACATAAAATAATGCTAAGTGAGCAGAACCATTGTACACAGGAACAAGATTATATGATGATCAATTGTGATGAACTTGTTGACAATTCCAATAGATCTAAGGATGGAAAATGCCATCTATATCCAAAGAGAGAATTACAGAAACTGAATATGAATTGATTGAAGCATAGTAATTTTATCTTTTTCTTTGTTTGCTTTTTTTTTCATTTTTTCCCTTTTGGCCTGTTTTTCTTGCATAACATAACAAATATGGAAATATGTCTAAAAGGATTACATATATTTAATCTATATCATATTGTTTGCTATCTTGGAAGAGAGGATAAGGAAAGAAGTAGGGAAATTTTGGAACACAAAGTCTTTTTTTAAATTTTCAATAGTATTTTTTTAAAAATACAAGTAAAGGTAGTTTTATAAATTCATTTTTGTAAGATTTGTTGGACTTGAGATGGGATGACTACAGTTCCTGGAGGCTATAAGAGCTCTACCAGCTTACCTGGTGCTGGGCTGGGGTCCTAATACTGGTGTCTGGCTGATGCCAGTAGAATGTTTCTTTGCTTCCCTAGGGCTACAGTGAAGCATGTGACTATCTGGTTGTTGGAGATTGACTAAACTACACTGAAGCATGTGGTAGTTCTTGGAGCTGAGTCTATCCATTTCATTAGCAATGCTGAGGCATATGGTGTGGGGAGAGGGGGAAAGAGGGGGTTTGTTTGCCCCACTGTATCAAGATCTCCCACTGGTTTGCTAAGGTGGTACTTGCTGCTGGTTTACTGGGATGCTTCTCGTTCTGGATTGTGTTCCCCTTTTGCCCAAGTGAGACAGACTTTCTTGGTCATCTTCCAAATTTCTTGGGCTAAAAGATTGTTTCATTTTTTTCTTTTGGCTGTCTCTATTATTCCAGGATTTTTTCAAGGCATTATTTTATAGTTGTTTGGAGATAAATATGGAAGCATTGGGGTAATTTATTGCTTACTCTTGGCTCTAGGAAGTCTATCACTTTCTTAAGTTTAGTCAGTCAAAACAAATACAATAAATCACCCTAATTTTTCACATTTCTAAATATCCAAGGTACAAATACTCCCGCAGAAAAATATAAAAATTATCTCTGATAAGCCAGCAGTCCAAGTCTATTCCAGCACAGCCTTGATACTATCATATCAGCTAGGGTATCTCCTAATATCTTGACATTGGAAATGCACAGTTATTATCATAATGGTGAATGTGAATGGAATGAACTTAATGAAAAGAGATAGCAGGATGAATTACAAACTAGAATCCCACAATATGTTGTTTATAAGAAACAAACTTGAAACAAAAATAAGGGACTGGAGTAGGATTTATACATATATATTTTTTGTTATTGAAGCTTTTTATTTTATTTATTTATTTTTTGCTGAGGCAATTGGGGTTAAGTGACTTGCCCAGGGTCACACAGCTGTTACATGTCTGAGATCAGATTTGAACTCAGGTCCTCCTGACTTCAGGGCTGGTGCTCTATCCACTGCACCACCTAGCTGCCCCTGGAGGAGGATTTATTATGCTTCAGATGAAGTAAAAAAAAATAAAAAAAGCTGGGAAAGCAATCATGATCTCAGATAAAACAAAAGCAAAAAATAAACCTAATTAAAAGCAGGAAACAAGAAAACTAAATTTGCTAAAAGATACCATAGATAATGAAGTTATGTCAATATTAAATATACATGCACCAAATGGTATAGCGTCCAAATTTTTAAAGGAAACATTCAATGAGTTACAGGAAGAAACAGACAGTAAAACTATACTAGTGGGGAACCCTAAATTTCCCTTCTCAGAACTGGTTATATCAAACCAAAATATAAACAAGGAAGAATTTAAGTAGACATATAGAATTTTAGAAAATTGAGATATCACAGAGCTCTGAAGAAAACTGAATAGAATAGAAGAGTGTATACCTTTTTCTCAGGTGTATAAGATGCTTTCAAAAAAAATGACCATGTATTAGAACCTCATGATCAAATGTAGAAAAATAGACATTATATGCATCCTTTTTATATCATAATGAAATAAAAATTACATTCAATAAAGAATTATGACAGCAAAGATTAAAAATTAATTGAAAACTAAAATCTAATCCTCAAGAATGCTTAGATCAAAGAATAAATCATAGAAATAATAATTTTATAAAGAGAAGGACAAAAATGAGACAACACAGGAAAATTTCTAGAATGCAGTCAAAGGAGTAATTGAAGAAATTTTATATTTATAATTGCTTACATCAATAAAAAAAAGAACAGATAAATGAATTGGGCATGTAACTAAAAAAAAAAAGAAAAAGAACAAATTAAAAATCTCCAATTAATCTTCAGGTCAAATTAGAAATCCTAAAAATAAAAAGGGGATTAATAATATTAAAATAAAATGATTGAATTAATAAATAAAATTAGGAGCTAGTTTTATGGAAAAAATGTAAAACAGATAAAACACTGGTTAATCTGATTGTTTTAAAGAAGAAAACCAAATCACCTGTATCAAAAATGAAAAGGTGAATTCACTACCAATGAAGTTTAAATTAAAGCAATTATTAGGATCCATTTTGTCCAATTATATGCCAATAAATCTGACAACTCAAATGAAATAGACAGATATTTACAAAAATATAAATTTCCCAAATTAATGGAAGAATAGAATATATAAATAAGCCTATCTTAGAAAAAGAAATTGAACAAGCCTTGACCAGATGGATTCATAAATGAATTCTGCCAAACATTTAAATAATAATTAATTCCAATACAATAAAAAATATTTGGAAAAATAGGTAGAGGGAGTTCTATTAAATTCCTTCCATGACCACAATATAACATTTTCATGCTCTCTATTGATGTTTGCTAGCATTGTGTTTCCTTTATCTGATTTTTTTCTTCTTATAGATATGATTTTTCTTGCATAACAATGATGTGTGGAAATATGTATACATATATTCGATTTGTCAAGTATTTTAACATAATTAACATGTAGTGGATTTCCTACCATCTAGGGGAGGGGTGAGGGGTAGGGGGAAAAATTTGTAACAGAAAGCTTTGTAAGGGTTAATGTTGAAGAATTACCCATACACATGTTTTACAAATAAAAAGTTTTAATAAAAAAAAATTCCTTCCATGACACAAATATGGTGCATGAAGAACAAAGACAGAGAAAGAAAATTACAGACCAATTTCCCTAATTAATAGTGAAGCAAATTTTTAAAATAAAATCCAGCAAGAAAAATATAGCAATATATCACAAAGATCATTCATATACTATGATCAGGTGAGATTTATACCAATAATGCAGGACTAGTTCAGTATTAAGAAAACTATCCACATAATTGACCATGTCTAACAAAACCAATAGAAATCATATGATTATCTCAATAGATACAGAAAAAGCTTTTGACAAAATAAAATACCTTAAGGAATGAGTAGGAGAGGGAGGAAGGAGGGAGAGAATTTGAAACTCAAAATGTTAAAAACTGAATGTCAAAAATTGTTTTTACATGGAACATTTTTATATAAAAGTATATTTTACATGTAATGTTTACATGTAACTGAAATTTTTTTATTTAAAAATAATACCTAACTTCTACATTTGTTTGTGAGGGTTAAATGATTTAATATTTTTAAGTAATTTCAAATCTTAAAGAGCTTTAGAAATGCTAGTTATTATTATAGAACCAGAATAGGGAGTCATAATTAAGCTAATAAAAGGTTGGGGGTTATGGACATTAGAAGAAGAAAAAAATTGAAAAATAATGCAAAAGAAAGGAACCTAAAGAATAAGAGTAAGATGGCAAAAAGCAATAAAAAATTCAGATGGTTGTAGCCCAATGAGCAATCAGCCCCAAACTGTATTCCATAAATGGGTTGAAAACAAATATTCCACTAGTCATCAAATAAGTGAAATTGTTCTCATTGAAATGAATCATCTATACCAGTGACAAAATTTGAAGCTGTAATCTTACGTTTTTAAGATGAAACTCATATCAGATATGCCATCTTTTACAAGTTATCAGTGAATCACTGGCAGTGGCAGTCCTTGAGCAAATGATAAAGGAAAAGAGTTTCACTTTGGAGGTGAAGGACCAATCTTCCCTCTCTTTTCAGGGCCCCTACTTCGTGTCACATTTTAGCAGGCTGTTCCTCTCAGTTGTTATAGTAAAGTGGTGAAACTGGAAAGAACTCATAAATTCATCCCCATGAAAATGTTAATTTATAGGCTTCTGACATTTTCACTTTCTAGATTATTTGCTTTATTTTAATAAAGGATTTTTGATGGCTGAATGCTCTTAAAGGTTGGAATACATTGCTAAAGAAGGAATTTCAGACACTTATGAAGATTAAACTAGAGAGTAAGATTAGGGACAAGCAACAAAAATATATTTTTTTTTCACTTTGGAGAATAATCTAATCAAGATTGGATCAAAAAAAAAAATCTCTTTTACCAAGGAAAAAAATTGATTCCAGGAAGACCAAAGGAGCATGGGTTAAAGTTCTAGGTTTGCAAGTTTGCTTATACATTTGAGACATTTAGGGAAATAAAAAAAATTAAATATGTTTTTATAATTTTTTTTTTTTTTTTTTTTTTTTTGGCTTTTTGCTGAGACAATTGGGGTTAAGTGACTTGCCCAGGGTCACAAAGCTAGGGAATGTTAAGTGTCTGAGACCAAATTTGAACTCAGGTTCTCCTGACTTCAGGGCTGGTGCTCTATCCACTGTGCCACCTAGCTGCCCCTCAATAGGTCTCATTTTAAGACTATACACATTCAGCTATAAAAATACATGAAATTATTATAAAGTTACTACAAAACTATGTTCTGTTTATCCTTTTGAGCATGGCTTTGTCTGTAAACACCACCCTATAGTATTCGTTCTCCAGCTACCCTTCAAATCACACCTGGCAGAGCTGTCTATGCTACTTTTATTTTATTTTATTTGCATAACATATGTGTGGGTAATTCTTCAACAATAACCCTTACATAGCTTTCCGTTACAAATTTTTCCCCCCAACTCCCCACCCCTCCCCTAGATGGCAGGATATCCACTACATGTTAATTATGTTAAAATATTGGCAAATCGAATATATGTATACATATTTCCAAACTTATCATTGTTGTGCAAGAAAAATCTTATCTACACAAACGATATATCAGATAAAGGAAACACAATGTAAGCAAACATCAATCAAGGAGTATGAGAATGTTATGTTGTGGTCCACATTTCGCATCCCTCTCTCTGGGTGTTTATGGCTTTCTTCAGTGAACAATTGGAGGTGGTTTGAAACATATCATTGTTGAAGAGAGCCATGTCCATCAGAATTGATCGTCATATAGTACTGTTGTTGCCGTGTATAATGATCTCCTGGTTCTGCTCATTTCACTCAGCATCAGTTCATGTAAGTCTCTCCAGGCCTCTCTGAAATCATCTTGCTGGTCATTTCTTACAGAACAATAATATTCCATAATATTCATATACCATAATTTATTCAGCCATTCTCCAATTGAAGGGCATCTATTCAATTTCCAGTTTCTAGCCACTACAAAAAGGGCTTATGCTACTTTTTTTAATAAATCAATTGAAACACCAGCTAAGCATGTACTTTGTACCATGCACAGTGCTGGAGTTTGAAAGTAAAAAGAACAAAACAAAACAATTCTTTCCTTCAAGGAATTTATGTTCCTGTATAATGTATATCATATTGCTTGTTTTCTCAATGAGTGGCAGGACAGAAAGGGGGAGAGAATTTGGGACTCAAAATGTTAAAAAAAAAAGTTAAAAATAAATTAATGAATGTTTCTTTAAAAGGAATTTATGTTCCACAAGGTGACTATAATATGTACCCAGAGTACTGAATTTTACAGCAAGAAAACTCTGACTTTAATCTCACCTCTGTTAGCCATATCACATTATATACATTTCTTAATCTCACTGGGCCTTTGTTTCCTCTTCCATAAAATATGGATGAACTTCTTAATGCATTAGAATATAATCTTTTTGAAGAAGGAACTATTCTGCTGTGGTTGAACTTGGATTCAGAAAGACTTGAGTTCAAATCCTGTATAGATACTTACTTGCATTGTAATCCTGGGGAAATCACCTTAGTTTCATTATCTATAAAATAGGGGTGATAATAACACATATTTTACAGAACGGCTGTAAGAATCAAATGAGATAACCATAAAGTTGTTTGTAGCTGATGGGACAACTCAGTAAATAGAATATAATTAGAGGAGGAAAAAAGCACTAACAATAGGGGGTTTCAAAAAAGTCTTCTTATAGAAGGGCATATCTAACCTGATCTCTGAAGGAAGCTAGAAATCTTAAGAAGCAGGTTTGAGGAGAGAGTGAATTCCAGGCATGGGAATGGGAGACGAGTAAATTCAGGGATCACAGATTGAGCTGTAAGTCCTAAAGTTGAATCTTCTCATGTTATAGATGAGGAATCTGAAGCTCACCAGTGGAGAGACTTGCTCAGGATCATACACATGCCAGTCAGGGGCAGAGAAAAGATTTGAAATGAAGTCCCCCCCCTGGTTCCAGAACCAAATCTCCAAAGAGTAGTCCAATTTGACAGAAAATTGGTTGGTATCAGGTTGTATACAGTCTGTTTTGGGGTTAACTGTTAACCTGACCCTTAGATCCTCCATATGTTTATATACTTTTTGAACTCAGCCTCTTCTTTGTATACATTTTACTATCCTTTCTACTTCTTTCATTTCTTCTCTTTTTATCCTACATTTTGCCCCCACTAAATTCATCCTATTTCATACATTCTGATTTTCTACAATGGGAATACACTTGTGCTGGCACCATTTCTAAGTCCAATGGAAGCCTAATCCCTGATAGAACCAATTTCCTAATCTTGTCTGTGATGCGAATTTTACTCCAGCCTTGATTTTCTTACTCTCCAGTTATCCTTACCTATTATGGGACTCTTCTGATTCTTTGTTCTCTCTCCCTGATTTGCCACTAGACCACTGTTAAGGCTAGTTCTATTTTTTCGGTGATCAAAGGTTCAATTTTTGTTCTAAAGTGACCTCTGAGCTTAAAGTATACTGAACTATGTGAGGACACGGGAATTTTGGACCTATATTCAGGAAGACTTGAGTTCCAAATTTGTCTTAGAATTAAGACACTTACCAGCTGTGTGACTTTAGATAAGTCCTGTAACATCCATTTGTCTCAGTTTTCTCAATTGCAAAATGGAAATAATAATAGTACTTAATTTCCAGGATTGTTGTGAATATCAAATGAAATAATACTTATGAAGCACTTAGCATACAGCAGGCAATATTATTGTTGTTAATTATTATTATTATTAACACAGGACATTGTTTTAAATGCTAAAACCATAACATTTAAATCCCACAAAAGTAGAGATGAAGATAATGTTCTTACTAGGTAATCTCTTGAGATCACATCTAGTAATATTATCTATGATTTTATGATCCTTTCCAATCAAATTGACAAGACTGAATATGGAGTCTATATAACAAATTATTCACAAGCTCTCTGGCCTCTGTCATTTTCAATAAGCTTTTCCCCACCAACTACACTTTAACAATTATTGAAGAAGAGTATGGAGTAGCTGGGGAAACCCTGAACTTGGAATCTGAATCTGGATTTGATTTTTGGCCTTGCCTTTTGACAGCTGTGGGCCTCTGAGAAACCCATGCAACTCCTCTGGCCTGTTATATAAAATGGAAGACATGAGACTTTACAATTTACATTACAGTTCTTATGAGGAAAACACTTGACCTACGATGATCAATGGCAGGACATCCAACTAGAAATGGTTCAAGCTACCTTTTCCCTTTGCCCCTCAGTTCCCTAGTCCTGTTGGTGAATTGCTCCTAGAACTTCCATTTTATGGAATGACCAAGATTAGCCATCCTTCATTCTCTAGATTTTGCCATCATGCTCCAATGTCAGTATGTTGACCCCACCCCCACCCCTACACATACACTATTCTTTGCTTTCATTTATATGGTGTCTTCCCTCATTATAATATAAACTTCCTGAGAGACTGACTGGGGTTTTTTTGCTTGCGTTTATATTCTCAGTATTATCCTTGGAATATTTGTTATCCAGTCATTTTCAGTCATGTCCAACTCTTTGTAATTCCACTTGGGGTTTCCATGGCAGAGATACCAGAATATTTTGCCATTTCCTTCTCTAGCTCATTTTAGAGATGAGGAAACAAGGTAAACAGGGTTATGTGACTTGTCGAGGGTCCCAGCTAGTAAGTATCTGAGGTCAGATTTGAACTCAGGAAAAATCTTCCTGCCTCCAGGCTCAGTACTCCATGCTCTGTGGTACCTCCTAGTTGCTCTTCTAGAAGTGCTTACTAAATGCTTGCTGACTTGAGATTAGGTTTTTACATCCATTGTTGAAGGCCAGTCTAGCTAAATTTGAAAAGGTCAACAGGTTAGAAACAGGGGGAATGTTTTCTTTTGTTTATTTTTGTCATAGCAACTCATGTGGCAGTCTTTGCCATTGCTGCAGTTTTCCTGGCAGCTGTCACCAGCTGTTCCCCTCCCTCTCCTGGATTCCATTTCTAATGTCATCTCTAGGACTGCAATGAGCAGGACCTGGGGATAGGACTTGGTGGAAGAGGGGTGGGGATTGGGAAAGCAAACTGAAATGAGTGTGAAGGGTTTTTTCCTCCTAAACTTAAAAAGACTGGTCACATGTATGGAAGGAAGGGGTAGAAAGAAGAAAAAAAGAATACCGCCTAGATAGTGAGGGAAAAAAAGAAGCAAATGATTCAACCCTCATAATATAAATAGTTAATAGAACAAGGCTGTGGACATTTCACTGAGACTAGTCTTTAGGAGGTTTTTACAGTTGCCTAATGACATTTTAGTCTAATGGCATATGATTGTAAGTGGTGTACTAATAAATATTTAATTGACTCTAAAATTTAAAAAAAAGTATGCATATAGTTTGCCAGTTTCCAAAATGTAATTAGCAAACCCCTGGATATATTCTTATAGATCTAGAAATTTGCTGACCAACCCTACTAGATAATAAATTTAGAACATGGAGAAGAGTACCAAAAATATTTCCCCCAAATCCCTCAAGAGTACCTGTATAACCCTGGAGAAATCTTGTTAGTTGATAAAATATTTCTAGGAAAGAGGGAAACCTACTACTTTCCCAGATTTCACTTTATCAAATCTCTAATTTTTAGAAAGATTTCCCTAAATTGGTCATTAATTCCCTGTGTGGCCTTGAACTTTTGTGGACAATCAGCTTCTTCATCCTTAGAATGAGAAGAGAGGAGGTGGCATCAAAGGGTGGAGCTCTTGGCCAAAGAAATCAATACTTTCTCCAAGTAATTAAAAATCAGTCAGCAGAAGCCTACTGTGAATTGACTACTTCTAACTACTAGAACCTGAGCAACTTTGAAACCCTCCTGAGGTGTCTTCAATTATCCCTTCAAGTTCCTATGTCATGTTTTTCTACCTACCATTTCACCTAGTTCTTATACATTAAATGAGCGCCTTCTAATTCTCAGAGATTTGTTTTTCACTTACATATTTACAACTCTCCAAACTTTTCCTTTTAAATCATTAGTCTTTTAACAACAACTGCAACAAAACTACTTATCTCCAAATGTTTGTGATTTTTTTTAAAATTTTGACCGCAGTCAATAATTATTTACAAATGAACTGAAAACTTATCATGCTTGTAGCTCTGAAGACTTTACTATAAGATGAGCATCAATGTGAGTACCACATTGTACTTAAACTATTCATTCATTTATCTAGTGTTTAATAAATCAAAGATCTTTCCCTGTCTATTTAAAACATTAAACTGTTGCCACACAAGTGAGGCATCATTTTGCATTATTCACAAAGAGATTTGATCTTTTTTTATCATATACCACAGATTTTTTTGTTCTAAATCTTATTTGAAAGCTGTTTTTTGTACACATACACATACATAACATATTTTAAAACAAGATTCTTTTGTTATTCTTTAGCTATCAATCATCTTTAACAGTCACAACATCTTATAATGTTTAATAATTAACACAAATCTTTTCCTTTACACAGAAATGTTTTCTGCTCTGTACCTTACACAATAAATGAGTTTCTAAATACCATATGAAACCATCTAAATCAAACCTTTGTATTCACAGAAGGAAAACCTGGAAGATGGAATAACTAAGCATTATCATTTATACTTCACTCACCCAAAACTCCCTTTTGCCCTAATGTTCATGGTTTAGGAGAAAGAAATTTTTGTTTCAAGAACTCATTGTTTTAATTAATTCTTCATGAAAACCATTAAACTCCTTAAAAGATCAGCTCAAGGGCCGACTATATCAAGATGTTTTCTTGATTTTCCCGAGTCGTCAATGATCCTGTCTCCCTGTCAACACATAATCAAGAAAGTTTTCAGATAGCAATAGTTCAGTACAAGAAATATTTTCACAAGATAAAGCAAGTTAGTTTTAATGAGGCTTCCCCTGACCTTCTAACAAGTCAATGAGATTAGGATATTCCATACACACCACAAATCATATTAATTTATTTTCTATAATCCTATATATATTTACCTATTAATGGGGTGAATTCTCATAAAAGACTTTCTGTTATGTCAGGCCTCTAAGTTTCAGGTACTAAGCTACAACAATTCCATCTGCTAGTGAAGAATTAGGCAGTGACATAGTTAAGTCTGTTCATGTTGATTGATTTCCTTCTCTCTCAAAGATCTTCAGTCAGAACAACTGCTACTTTCTTGAATACAGAATCAATCCTCCTCCCCAAAGGTTTGCTACCAGATGATTACCTAGGAAATGGTTTAACAATGGGTTTCGGCTGAACTTTTGAAATTAGTGTTCTATGGGCATGTAATTGGCAGGTCCTTGGCTTGTAACTGGTATGTTGTTGGCTCTAATAGTAAGGTGTTAGCTGTAGCTGATTTGTAATTGGAGAGTTGTTGCCTTCTGTGGTAGTATGTCGGCATAAAATTGGTGTGTTGTCTTTGATTGTAAAGTGTTATTGTGTAGTTGGTGTGAAATTGGCAGGTTATTGACTTTTACGTTGAAGTGTTCATGTGTAGTTGCTATGTAACCGATATGTCATTGACTCTGAAGTTAAAGTGGTAGCTTGTACTTGATATGCTATAGGGTTTTTAACATTAATGTTAGTGCTTAGGTGTTGGTTTGGATGTTAAAGTTTTAGAGGATAGTTGTCATGTAATTGGCTCTGATATTATGTGTTAGTGTGTAATGGGTGTGTAACTGGCATGTCACTGCCTTTGATGGTATAGTGTTAGTGTGTTGTTGCCATGTAATTGTGTATTGTTAGCATTGAAGTTAAAAGTATTAAAAGTTGTAGCTGGCATGTAATTGATTGTTGAGTCTCAAGTGTTATCATGTAATTGATGTGTTGTTGGCTTTGATATTAAGGTGTTAGGATGCGATTGGCATGTAACTGGGTTTTATAGTAAAGCACTGACATGAAGTTGGTGTGTAATTGGCATGTTGGATTTCACTGTAAAGTTGTGTGTAATTGGTGTATTTCTGGCTTTGATGTTAAATGTTAGCATGTTGGTGTAAAATTGGTGTGCTGTTAACTTTGATGGTAAAGTAAAGCCAGATGGCAAAGTGGAAATAGAAAAAATTCTGTAATTACTTCCTGGAAAAAAAAAAACCCTAAAAGACAACTCCCTGAACATCATGGCCAAAATCCAGAACTTCCAGCTCAGCAAGCAGTCAGAAGGAAAGAATTCTATTACCAAGGAGCCACAGTCAGGATCACATGTGATTTAACAGTCACCACTATAAGGTAGTGAAGAACTTGAAATACAGATTTCCACAAGGCAAAAAGAAAAAACATGCAATTGTCATGCTGTTGGGTTTTGCTGCAAAGCATTAGCATGTAGCTGACATGTTGCTGGCTTTGACAGCAAAGTGTTACCATGTAGTTGGCATGTAATTTACATGCTGTTTAGTTTGGCATGTGTTGGTGTGCAATTGGTGTGTTGGCTTTGGCATTAAAGTGTTAGTATGTAGCTGCTCAGTACTGCCTAATGCTGCAGCCATTGCTGCCTGATGCTTTTGCTGCTGCTGCTGCTGGGAGCACTGAAAGCTTGTAACCCTCTCTTTAAGAGCACTGAAAGCTGCCAAATCTCTAATCAATTCCTGAGATCCTACACTCAATATACTATACTTAATATCTAATGAAAGCAGCAATATTACTAGCTCACTTTCCCACCAGAAATGGGGCAGAGGCCCATTTCAAGTCCAAAGTCAGAAAGTAGGTTGGAAGGATGGGCCAATAAAAAAGGGACCACATCATAAAGAGCTATTTTGGTAACAGGGATGCTGAAGATACACAGAGGAAGAGAAATAAAACAAATGATCTGGAAATCAGATCAAGGAGAAAAAGTCTAAGGATCTTTGGATTATCTGCACACTATGACACAAAAAAAGAACAAACATTCTACTTCAAGAAATCCTAAAAAGAAAATGGCCTAGATCTCTTAGAGCCAGATGACAAAATGGAAATAGAAAAAAATCCAATAGTTTTTTCCTGAAAAAAAGACAACCCTAAAAGACAACTCCCTAAAAATCATGGCCAAAATCCAGAACTTCCAGCTCAAAAAAAATATTATAAGCAGTCAGAAGGAAAGAATTCAATTACCAAGGAGCCACAATCAGGATCACATGTGATTTAACAGTCATCACTATAAAGTAGTGAAGAACTTGAAATACAATTTTCCATGAGGCAAAAAAGAAGATGGACTCCCAGTAAAGAATAATTTACCCATAAAACCTCAAGGGAAAAAATGGACTTAAAAATGAAATAGGCAATTCCTAAATATTCCTGATTAAAACAATAACAGCATCAAAGGCTTTGCAGAAACTTTCAAATTCAAACCTGAAAGTGAAAAGAAAAAGAAAAACTTGAATGGACAATGATAAAAGACCAAGCAAAGATAAATGCTTACATTAAAACATGGGGAGATATAGCAGGTCTTTTTGTAGTAGTAAAGAACTGGAAACAGTGGGTGCCCATTTATTAAAGAATGGCATAATAAGTTATGGCATGTGAAAGTAATGAGATTATTTTCCTATAAGAAATGATGAACAGGCTGATTTTAGAAGTCTGAAAAGATTTACATGAACTGATGCTTATACATATGTAACTTTTTTAAAAAAGACAGAAAAATATGGGGAAAGTATACGTGTCTTCTCTGAACCCTATTGTCATCAGGAATCAGAAAGATTCCAAACAGACAAGCCTTGGGAAGTGTTCTGTTTTAACTTTGTTATTTTAAGAAAAGAATGTAAAGAGAGGAAGAGTAATATGCTGAGTAGGAGAGGAGGGAAAGGAAGGTAGGGGAAATTATTTCATATAATCAGAGCCTTAGTAGATCTATACAAAGAGAAGGAAGTTCTGTGAGTGTGACTTTTGAACTTTGCTATCTCTCTCTCTCTCTCTCTCTCTCTCTCTCTCTCTCTCTCTCTCTCACACACACACACACACACACACACACACACACACACACACACACCCCTCAAATTGGGTACAAAAATCCATTTCATTCAATAGGAAAATAGAGAAAGGGGAGAATTGGAGAGGAAGATTTAGAGGGAGGATAGATTAAGAATTAAGCAAAACAAACTCTAAGGATGTTCAAAAATATTTAGAATTCTTTTTGAGATAATAAAGGATGGGAATTTGAGAGAATATCCATAAAATGAGGAATGAATGAACAATATGTGGTATATACATTGAATGTGAAACCTATTGTATTTAACTTTTATCAGAGTAATGATCAACCACAATTCCAGAGAACTAATGATGAAATATGCTACCTACCTCTAAAAAGAGAGGTAAAATACTTAGAATACAGAATAAGAAAATTTTATTGAACAAGACCAGTGTGTAAATTTGTTTTGATTAATAATACATACTTGTAATGGGTTTTGTTTTTCTCATGTTCTAAATTGGGGTTGGGGAGAGGGATTGATTTAAGATAGGAGAATGAGAAGTCAAATCATGGCTACTTAAATAAAGGCTTTTTAAAAATTACTTTTTAAATTTATAACACTATGATAAAACTCAATGAGCATTAAACAATTGTCTCCCCAGGCAAATAGCCTAGAACTAAAGCTAAATGTAATTAGCAGAAGCTATAGAAAAAAAAATTAAGCAGAGCTCAGCTCAGCAACAGAGTGAAATGACAATGGCTTTACCAGAGAGACACTGTGATGCTAGCTAATCATGGTAGAAGTGGAGCTATTTAAGCTTAGGAGGCAAAGAGCTACTTAAAGGGCTTATCTTCTATCTCTCTAGGAGGCCAATGTCTTTAAGCATGATACTATGCCCTGGGGAATTTGTTTCTTTTTTCCAAATATTTCTTCATAAGCAAATGGAAAATAATCACCGGCCCCATTCTCTGAAATTCTGACACTAATTTTAATGACATGAAGCTTTGTATTCCATTTCATTCAATTATATGTCGCATTAGATTTTGTTTCTGATAATGTGAAGGTTTCAGTTGAATATATTTCCTTTACCCCTATGTGAAGTCAAAGAACAAAATGCAGACCCATAGGACAGAATGGAACATCCCTATTAAACTAATGTTTCCAATCCTGAGGTCAATAGAAGTGGTATAAGTAGGCTTTCCTTTTAATAAAATTAACATGGGTATGTTTGTAATGAATGTTTGGGAAATCACAATTCTATTTTAGGTCTAGACTCAATTTATTGAAAGTGCTATGTTTTAGAATTATTACCATCTGCAAATATTTGGGAAAGAAAAGCTGATGTGGAAAAAAACCCACAAAAAGGTAGAATCATAGAATGTTAGAGCTGGAAAAATAAAATATAGAGATCATATATTCAAGCCATTCATTTTACAGATAAGGAAACAAGATCAAGGTTAAGTGATGTGCTCAATAATCTCGTTCCAATTTAGTTATAGAGTGAAAACTATCCTTTCTAGTTTAGTTTTCTTTTCTATTGCAAAAGCAATCCAAACTTTTCTGTAAGGTCATTAAGAACATTAAGAACATTAAGTAGTAGATTGAGTAAAATCAGATTCTTATTTCCATAAATCCACCTATCTAGGAAATCATGCAGAGTCAACAAAATGGACCAATCTTTTATAATTAAGAACTCATGGAAGAAACTACAGCATCCTCCCTTTGCTACTTATTTAAAAATACTACAGTTGTCTGATATTATCTGATCACTCCAAAGTTTCTCCCAATGAATTTATTTCTCTAGAAAGTTCCTGATCTCTTATTGATTAGAACACCGTTATATTTGTATGGACATTTTCAAAGTCCTTGTTTACTGTAACAAATGAAAAATCCAAAAGACAGAATTTCTGTTAATTAATAATGAATCTACTAATTAGGCTAGCTAATAATCAATAAATTGATGATCAGTGGTTTCTCCCAGCAACAAAAGACAAAGGACATGGAGAGCCAGAAAGCTTTAAATAATCCTTGAGAGGGAATTCTCTTGACAAGTGAAAATCAAAGTTGGATGGTAGACATTTAATGAGAAGTTGGGTTAGAAGTTTTTAGTTCCTTTTATTGAGAACATGACCTAATCATGAGACTGAGCCACCTCCAGCAATCTGGACAGGGGAATGCATCTCCTTCCAGACCCATCTTATTGGTTTTCTCCTTCATGATTTGAATCACCTTAAACTCTAATGGAGGGATATAAGGATAGGAACTCTTCTCCTCTGGGCAGTATCTAGTCCAGACTGGATTCTTTTTACACTTTAAACAGAAGTAAAGTCTTCTAGTTAGATGGGATCTGGACCAAAATTGAAAAGCATGTTCCTCAGGGGTTAGGAGTAATCTCAATAAGTCATGTCCTTCAGAGGCTGACCTTCCACAGGAGCTGGGTCTTAATGGAAAAAAGCCTGAATACCAATTGGTTATTAATATAATAGTAAAATAATAATTTCTGTCATTACAAAAATATTGGTAAGATCATCAGAGCTGGTTACATGACATCTTGATATGTTCTATTGCATTATTTCTGAGAAATGACCTGCATAAAGCTTATTTTTCTAGTTTTGAACCTGTAGTATGAGTAGTTAGGAAAATATTCTTAATTAGCTGCTTAATGGAAGTGCTTAAATATAGCTTACTGTTAAGTTGCTAATAAAAGCTTTCCTATATTTGAGGATGACTCAGAACTAATTCTGTAGAGGATGGTAGGGAAAAAAAATACAAAAGTAGCTATTTTTTTCCTTTGAACAAATCTTGTTCATTCTAGATAAAAAAGGTTTCACTTTGCAAAAAACTTGTAGTGAATGAAAAGTACCACCAGGAAGAAAGATAATCTGTATTTTTAACTGGGTAGACTTTGAACAAATGCTTTTCAGCCTGTGAATTATCACTTGACACAATAATTACATGCAATTGATATTTAACATACTAGATTAATTTTGAGTAATAAAGGCAATCTTCATCAAATATATATATATACATATGCATATGTATATATATATATATATATATACACACATCTATCCAAATGCTAATGTGTAGTCTGTTGTGACTATCAAAATCACTTTTGATTTGGGTAAGTGAAGGGATAGAAGTGGAAAAACCAGGCAATTTTCAGGTAGAGATTCTGTTTTGTTAGTTTGGAAATGTCAACTGCTAATTGCTCTGGTTTCCTGTTAGCTTTTTCTCTTAACCTAGAGCTCTCCTTCAAATACAAAGGGCAGCATCATTTTCTACTTAACAAGGTTTAGGGCTAGACTTTAACATTTAGATTCATTTTGCTTGCTGAAGCTTGAGAACTCTATAGCAATCAGCAACATCTATGCTTTTCCTTTTTTCATGGGACTCAAGGAGATAATATTTTTAAAGACCTAAGGACAATGCGGCCCATTGTAGGCACTTAATAAATATTTGTTTGTTCCTTTGCTTTATCACTGATTAGAAGATGTTGAAGGGATAATGGACAACTGATATTGAGGACATATCAGAATAATGTCTTGAATCAATTTTGTTATTGTTCATCCTTCTTTTAGAAGAGGACCAATGGCATCATGAGATAATGTTTTGTCTTGGGTGTGAATTGAATTTCAGTGAGGCAGTGTTGAAAATAGTCAACCTCACTTTCTCTTCCAGAGTTACTGAAGCCCAGTGGCAAGACAAAAGTCAACACTACTGATGATGGCCTGGAATGCAGTAAATGACCTTGGCATCTTTGATGTCTGACCAAGTTCTCAGTACTCCAGAATACCATTTATAGCTGCTTTCCTGGGGTATATTCCAAGAGACATTAGAAGAAGAAAAAGAAACTTCTGTTTTTATGACACGTTGTGCCTAAGTGCCAAGCAATATTCAAAATTAGACTCAACCAGACTATGGAATTGCAGGTATCATTAGCATACACTTTATTAATCAATCAATTCCTATCTGAAATATGAAAATATCTCCATTACAGATCCTGGATGGCATGAAATATCTACTAGCCAATTTAAGAGTTTTGCCCTATATGCTGGGCAATATGTTTATGAAGGAAAGGATAAGGAAAAAGAGAAACAGAACAAAGAGAAACCCATACAAAAAGAACATACCACTCTTTTACTGTATTGGTTCCAGTGCAAATCATCTTTAATTCTATAGAGGCTGTTTCAAAGCCCAATATTCACATGGACTTCACAAGTCACATAAATGTTTTTACTGTCAAAAGAAGGATCATCTTGCACAAGATTATGTAAAGAAAAGATGTGGCATCATGTTTGGGAAAAGTGGTTCTAGATGTTCCCAGGGAAATTCTGGTGTATGCAGATGTGGGGATGGAGTGGGTATATGGATTTGGGAAAGGATTCTTTTTAGTTTCTCTGAACCTGATGGTCTAGCCACAGTCATTCCAATTCTATCTTCTCCTTGTACTGGTGAACCTTATGTCACTTTTATAGTTGGTGATACAACTGACAATTGCTTTCTGTATACCTCTAATTTGCTTCTAATAAGTAAAACTGATTTTGAATATGTCTCTATTGGATTTTTAAATACAGTCAGGGTTTTGGGGAAGCCTCCAATTGTTCCAAGCTTTTCTTATTTTACTGTTTCCATTGTCCTATCTGTGCAGTAAACCAAGATAAGGAAATATATATATATATATATATATATATCCCTTTAAATTGCTTTTGGAGCATTCCATCCCTCATTCAAGCCAAACCTTTTCCTCTAGTGAATACACCCTTATTAGAAGAATATTCCTCTGTTGTTTTCTAAATTTAGATACTACAAAATAGGATGTAAGAACTCAATGACTTGGAAGCAGGACTTTAAAACTTTTATTTTCACAATTTACACTTAAAATATGATAACTTCTATAACTTCTAGCAAACCAGAGAAATCAGCCTACTCGGGAAGATGCTGCTGATCACCCCAATTGCCAACAAGATTGAAGAAAAGGACTCTTTAATATACTGTACTCATGTGAAACCGACTCCTCATACTCTCATGTTTTTGCTTGACCTTAGCCCCTCATAGCCCTCTCTTCTTCTGTACATTCCTCATAGGAGGATTAGAAAAGACTCAATGCTATTAGCAATCTCCATGGGAAAGTGGAACATATTTTATAACACTTTAACACTACTGGACCTGATGGATGTTGGATTTGTTATCATATCCACCAGAGAGACCTTGACCCATGGGAAGTTTTTCCTATTACTGAAAAGGAAATCCTTCCCCAGCCAGAAGAAATTTATCACCCAAAGTATCACACATACACACACACACACACACACACACACACAGAGAGAGTTTTAAAAGGGCTTTTATACTTTTTTTTAACTATAATCACCTGTATTTTTAATAATTTTGATAATAAAGTACTGAAAGATTCAAAGGCCATTTCCTTCACCCATCTTAGGAAAAAACAAATCACTTTTAAATTTAATACATCTCATTTCATTATTAAAAGTAGGGCCATTCAACAACAATACTATATAATGATCAATTCTGATGGACATGGCTCTCTTCAACAATGAAATGCTTCAAACCAGTTCCAAATGTTCAAATGAAGAAAGCCATATACACCCAGAGAGAGGGATGTGAAATATGGACCACAACATATCATTTTCATGCTCTCTATTGATGTTTGCTTGCATTGTATTTCCTTTATCTGATTATTCTTTCTTGTAGATACGATTTTTCTTGCACAAAAATAATGTGTGGAAATATGTATACATATATTCGATTTGTCAAGTATTTTAACATAAGTAACATGTAGTGGATATCCTGCCATCTAGGGAAGGGGTGGGGAATAGGGGGGGAAAATCTGTAACAGAAAGCTTTGTAAGGGTTAATGTTGAAGAATTACCCATATATATGTTTTGCAAATAAAAAGTATTAATAAAAAAAAAGTAGGGTCATTTTGTTAAAAGTTGTTACTCCTTCCTGAGTTTCCCTTTTTTTCTTCTTCTTTTTAAGGATAAGTATATGTTTTTTTAAGGTTATACATGTACAATTATTTTAAACTCATTTCCATATTAGTTATGTTGTGAAAGAAAAATCAAAATAAAAGGGAAAAATCATGAGAAAGAAAAAACAAACAAAAAGGTGAAAATAGAATGCTTTGATCCACAATAAATCTTCATAATTCTTTCTCTGAATATGGACGACATTTTCCAGCTCAAGTCTATTGGGATTGTCTTGTATCACTGTATTGCTGTGAAGACTTATGTCTATTATAATTGATCATCACACAATCTTTCTGTGTTCAATATTCTCTTGGCTCTACTCACTTCATTTAGCATCCAATCTTTTTCTTAGCCAGTACCAAATGGTTCTGATGACTGCTGCTTTATAATATAGTTTTAGGTCTGTTCCAACTAAGCCACCTTCACTTGCATTTTTTTCATTAATTCCCTTGAAATTCTTGACCTTTTGTTCTTCCAGATGAATTTTGTTATTATTCTTTTCTAGCTCTATAAAGTAATTTCTTGTCAGTTTGGTTGGTATGACATTGATTATTGTCCTTTTTATTATTTTAGCTTGGCCTACCCATGAGCACTTGATATTCTTCCAGTTGATAGGATCTAACTTTATTTGTGTAAAAAGTTTTTGTAATTGTTTTCATATAGTTCCCGGCTTTGTCTTGGCAGGTAGACTCCCAAATATTTTATATTCTGTACAGTTATTTTAAATGCTTTTTTATATCTCTTGCTGCTATGATTTATTGGTAACATATAGAAATGTAAATGATGTGGGAATTTACTTAATACCATGCAACTTTGCTAGAGTTGTTGTTTCTAGTAGTTTTTTAGTTGATTCCCTAAGAATCTCTAAATATACCATCATATCTGCAAAGAGTGATGTTTTTGTTTTCTCATTATCCATTCTAATTCCTTCAATTTGCTTTTCTTCTCTTATGGCTAAAGCTAACATTTCTAGTTCAATATTGAATAATAGTGATGATAATGGGCAACCTTGTTTCATTCCTGATATTACTGGGCATGCAATTAGCTTATCCCCATTACATACAATGCTTGCTGATGGTAAATAGATGCTACTTATCATTTTAAGGCAAACTCTTTTTATTCCTATGCTGGCTAATGTTTTTAATGGGGGGGCGGAGCCAAGATAGTGGAGTGAGGACACGACTCTCTGACCTCCTCTGACCTTCTCTCAAACCAACAGCAGATTAAGCCTTTAAACTGATTTTTAAGTCAAACAACCCACAAACATTTGGAGTACAACACATTCCTAGCAGAAGTTACTTTGGAGGAACTTCAGAACAGGTCTGTTTCAGACGGGCAGGGGGTCAGGCAGTTTGCCAAGCTCAGATGGCAGCTCCAGGAGAGGGTAAGGACTCAGTGTGGCAGATTCTAAGCACCTGGGAAGTCCCTGTGAGACTCTTAGGCCACTCCCTCTTGGTTGCGGGCAGGTGCTTTGGCAGATCTGCCTTTTGTGAAAGGTAGATTGTAAGCCACTGAGAACTCGGGACCTGCCCCAGATAGCCCAGCACCAGGAGTCAATCAGTAGAACTGTCCCAAGGCAAATTAAAGCAGCTGCCGCTCCTCTGCTTTAAAGAGATCTCAAGCTTTAAAAAAAAAAAAAAAAGATTAAAAAAACAAAAAAGAGATCTCACCATAGACAGCTTTTATGGAGAGAGAGAAGAATAGACCTCAGATCCTGAGGTTCAGAAAGGTAAAGCAACTCCAGAGGAAGCCACAAAGGGAGAAATGACCTAGTCCCCATTTCCCAAGGTTTTCCTAGAAGATTACATAAAGAACCTTAAAAAAGAGTTAGAAGAAAAATGGGGAAATCAATTGAGATCACATTACTCATTAGGGAAATAGGTCTATACTTTTCTTTCTCTGTTGTGGTTCTTCTTGGTTTAGGTATCAGCACTATATTTGTGTCATAAAAAATTTGGCAGGACTCCCTTTTCTCCTATTTTTTCAAATAGCTTATATAGTATTGGAATTAATTGTTCTTTTATGCCCAAAGAGCTATAAAAAATCATGCATACTTTTTGACCTAACAATACCATACTAACCATGTAACCCAAAAGATATTTTAAAAAAGGAAAAAGACCTACATGTACAAAAATATTTATAGCAACTTTTCTCAAGGCAAAGAATTGGAATTTGAGATGAAGCCATCAATTGTGGTATATGATTATGATGGAATACTATTGTTCTGTAAGAAATGATGAGTAAGATGCTCTCAGAGAAACCTGAAAAGTTCTTCACACAAAATGAAATGTACTGTATACACAGTAATAGCAATGTTGTGGGATAATCAGCTGTGAATGACTTTGCAAAAAGTCATTTTTTGTAAAAAAGTCATTTTTCAAAGACAGCAAAATAATGACCCAAAACTATATAATGAAAAATACTATTCATACTCAGAGAAAGAACTAATTGTATCTGAATGTAGATTTAAGCATATTTTTATTTAACTTCATTTTTCTTGAGGGTTTTTTTGGTGGGGATATCTATGTTTTCTTTCACATGACTTTTATGGAAATGTTTTGCATCATTTCACATGTGCCTTCTCAATGAGGGTGGAGGATAGGGGTGGAAGGGAGGAAGAGAATTTGAAATTCAAAATTTTAAAAACAAATGCTAAAAATTGTTTTACATATAACTGGGAAAAAATAAAATATTAAATAAATAGGGGAAAAAATTAATTGTTCTTTAAATGTTTGGTAGAATTCACTTGTCAATCCAGCTGGCCCTGGAGATTTTTTCTTAAGGAGTTCATTGATAGCTTGTTCAGTTTCTTTTTCTAAAATGGGGTTAAATAGTTTATTTCTTCTTTTGTTCACCTAGGCAATTTATATTTTTGTAAATATTCATCCATTTCAATTAGATTGTCAGATTAATTAACATACAATTGGGCAAAAATAGCTCCTAATTATTGCTTTAATTTTCTCTTCATTGATACTGGTAATTTGATTTTCTTTTTTCTAATCAAATTAACCAAAGGTTTATCTATATTATTGTTTTCCCCCCATAAAACCAACTCTTAATTTTATTTATTAGTTTAATAGTTTTCTTACTTTCAATTTTATTATTCTCTCCTTTGATTTTCAGAATTTCTAATCTGGTCTGAGTTTCCATTTCTGTATAAAGAAGAAGAAAGGCCCTAGTGCTACTTTAGATTTAGGAAAGAGAGATAACTGCATTAATATCCTTCCTTTACCTAATATTTATAAAGGGGATCTCTTTATTTATGTTAATGCCATTCTCTCTAATGATCAAAATGACCACACATCTTTACATGTTTCACTAATTAGTGGGCTTAGCTGGGTTCAGGTGGATGAAATCAAAGACTAATACTATATAAAGTGACTGTTTTTGGCAAAAACCTTATAGTAGGCATAAACTTTCCCTTTCAAAATTTAATGGGGCTTGGTGGCCCCGGATCAGTTTTTTTATTTGTAAAGGTAAGGCCTATTCCTTTTTCCTTCAAACCAGTTTGGTCTGTAGAACTATTTGGCCCCACTATTAGTCTTTAATCAGTCAGATTTAATAAGTTAGATGCATGGTAGCATAAACACCAAAGGAGCAAAGAGACCCTATGTAATAAAGATGTAGTTTTACTCCCAAACCCTGTTAAAGAACTTGGAGACAGAATGAAATTCTCTTGGTCCTTATTTCTATTTTTAGTAGTCACTTGAATAAAACAGACAGCTAAATCTCTCCCTTGAGATTGAGAAGTTGGCCCACATCACGTGTGAATACATCTCTTCCTTCCAGATTGAGATAGATTCACAGTAGCTCAAATTGCTTTGCAAAATTAAATGACCTTAGACATTCTTACTGCATCTCAGGGAGGGACTTGTGCTATGATTAATCATCCTGTTATTCCTATATTAACTATTCAGGGGAAATTATAATCAACCTTCAAAAAAATCCAATAAGTTATAGTAGAAACACAATTATATAATCTCAGTAACTCTGATTAGAATCCCTCTTCTTGGTTCACTTGGCTGCAAGGAAACAATCTGTCTGCCACTCTTGGTAAAATGGACTTTTCTTGCTCTTTGTCTTACTATTCTTTGTCTTAGTTGCTGTGTTAAAACCTTTTCTAGACTTGCCTCAGAAAAGCTAACACACCCAGCTGATGACAATGTTAAAAATATTTAGAAAATTAGCTTATAGATTCAAATAGACTTATGATAGAGAGAGAGCCATCTGCATCCAGAAAGAGGACTATGGGGACTGAATGTGAATCAAAACATTCTTTGTTGTTTGCTTGCTTTTTGTTTTTTTTCTCATTTTTTTCCTTTGTGATTTGATTTTTCTTGTGCAGAATAATAAATTGGGAAATATATATATAGGAGAATTGCACATGTTTAACATATATTGGATGACTTGGTATCGAGGGGAGGGGTTGCAGGAAGGGGAGGGAGAAAAATTTGGAACACAAGGTTTTGCAAGGGTGAATGTTGAAAACTATCTTTGCATATATTTTGATTATAAAAAGCTATTATTTAAAAAAGAATTAGCTTTTAGATAAGTGATCTATGGGAGATATGTCTCTCATTAATCAAAGGGGGAAACTGAAAACTGGGATAGTAAAATTGATTCTATTTTGTTACTGATTCCATTCTATATTATCACAAACCTTTTTATAATTGTCTAAATCATGTGTCATAGTTAAGTTTGTCACTATCTTATTCTTGCTTCAAGGAAATGTTATCCTTGAAGGATTCAGGTGGACACCAGGGAATCTGGTTTGTTATCCAAGGTAGTTTCGTTCACTATTGCTAAACTGTCGTTGCAGGTGAACTCAAACAATGAACATTCTCAGCAACAGAGTAGAAGGAGGAACCATTACTAGTCAATTTCCAATCAATCATATCGTTTCTCACACCTACGATGCTACAGCCAATCATACTGTTTTTCTCATCTATGAGGCTAGCTTCTTTCTGGATTTTGGTTTTTTTTAATCTATAAAAAAGGGATGCAAGCCTATTTTAAAATTTTAGGTTTGTGTAGGTGGCTGGGATTTTTGGCAAATTCATGCTTTGCCAATAAATTGATCATGCTCATAACTATGTGCCTCAGTTAACCTTGATTTTGATCATAAAAACATGAATATGTTTAAAAATATTTCTACATAAAACAAGTTCAAAATATTATTTTTTGATAAGTTATTTTTTTCAGAGATATTTTTTGTTTGTTCTCCATATGACAATAGTATAAAAACTGCAAAACAGTAAGTTTGGCACTGTTTATTGGCCAAATAAGACAGATATTCGGTGAATAATTAAATGGGCAAATAAGTATTATGGGGGAATTGTCAAGGGTACACTAAAATAATAATGTAATGTTCATTGCTCAAAGGTTTGATAAAATAGTCTTTCTGTTTGCCAAGGGCAGTCCCATTATGTGTACCTTTGATCTTATCCCCTCCTTCTTTCTATATAATCATTCTTAATTTTTCCAAACTTCAATCTCTATTCTTTTCCAGTTGTCTACAAAAATACTTGTTCTCCATTCTTTAAAAAAAAAACAAAACAACAAACACACTTCAATAGGTACTACAATCCCTCAACTATCATTCTAAATCTTTCCTTTCCTTAGCCAAACTCCTAGAAAAAGATGTAAATATATTCACTCTTTCTACTTCTTCCATTCACTTCTCAGCCCTTTGAAATCTGGCTTCTAACTTCAGCACTTAACTGTAACTGCTAATTTCAAAGTAAACAATGCTACCACATTGACTCCTCTGCAACATCTAACATGCTGACTCTCCTGTCCTCCTGGATAACCTCTTCTCCTGGAACTTTCATGAAACTAATCTCTTCCAATCCTTCTTTCCACTCTAATCCATTTTCCATACAGTCACTAAAGTGATTTTCCTAAAAACATAGGTCTGTTGATGTCACATTCCTACTCAACAAAATCCAGTAGTTCTTCATTGCCTGAAGAAGCAAATATAAAATGCTCTTTTTGGTGTTAGAAGCTCTTCATAACCTAGCTCCCTCCTACCTCTTCAGTCTTTTTACACCGTAGTCCCTAACACCTGTTTTTAATCCAGTGACACTGGCCTCTTAGCTGTTCCATAAATAAATTGTCTCTTCCATCTGTTGACTCCAGGGATTTTCTCTAGCTGTCCCCCATGTCTGTAATGTTCTTCTTCTTCAACTCCACCAATATACTATCTTGTCTTGATTTAAGTATCAATCAGAATTTCATCATTTATATATACTAGTGCCTTCACTTTGTTAATTATTTCCAATTTATCTTGTATATAGCTTGCTTTGTATATAGATATTTGCTGTGTGCTAGGTTTTATTCTTTTAGTATCTTCATCACTCTTGTTGCAATGGCTCTTTTTTATTAAAGCTTTTTATTTTTCAAAATATATGTGTGGACAATTTTTCAATATTAGCTCTTGCAAAACCTTGTATTCCAATTTCCCCCCTCTTTCCCTCCCCTAGATGGCAAGTAGTCCAATATATGTTAAACATGGTAGAAATGTATGTTAAATCCAATATATGCATACATATTTATACAATTATCTTGCCAAACAAGAAAAATCCAATCAAACTAGTTTAAAAAAAAGGAAAAGCAACAAAACAAATGCAGACAAGATTAGGAGGGAAGCATCAAATTGGGAAATCATCTTTACATTTAATGGTTCTGATAAAGGCCTCATTTCTAAAATATATAGAGAACTGTCTCATATATATAAGAATTCAAGCCACTCTTCAATAGATAAGTGGTCAAGGGATATGAACAGACAATTTTCAGATGATGAAATTAAAACCATCTCTAGTCATATGAAAAGTTGCTCCAAATCACTATTGATCAGAGAAATGCAAATTAAGACAACTCTGAGGTACCACTACACACCTGTCAGATTGGCTAAAATGACAGGAAAAGATAACGATGAATGTTGGAGGGGATGTGGGAAAACTGGAACACTAATACATTGTTGGTGGAACTGTGAACGGATCCAGCCATTCTGGAGAGCAATTTGGAGCTATGCTCAAAAAGTTGTCAAACTGTGCATACCCTTTGACCCAGCAGTGTTTCTACTGGGCCTATATCCCAAAGAGATCTTAGAGGAGGGAAAGGGACCCACATGTGCAAGAATGTTTGTGGCAGCCCTTTTTGTAGTGGCTAGAAACTGGAAACTGAAGGGATGCCCATCAATTGGAGAGTGGCTGAATAAATTATGGTATATGAATGTTATGGAATATTATTGCTCTGTAAGAAACGACCAGCAGGACGATTTCAGAGAGGCCTGGAGGGACTTGCATGAACTGATGCTGAGTGAAACGAGCAGAACCAGGATATCATCATACACAGCAACAAGAGTATTACATGATGATCAATTCTGATGGACATGACTCTCTGCAACAAAGAATTGTCTCAAACCAGTTCCAATTGTTCACTGAAGAAAACCATGTACACCCAGAGAGAGGGATATGAAATATGGACCACAACATAACATTTTAATGATCTCTATTGACATTTGCTTGCATTGTGTTGCCTTTCTCTGATTCTTTTTTTTTCTTGTAGATAGGATTTTTCTTGCATAACTTCGCAAGTATTTCAACATTATTAACATGTAGTGGACTTCCTGCCATCTCGGGGAGGGAAGGGGACTGGGGGTAAAATTTGTAATGGAAAGCTTTGTAAAGATCAACGCTGGGGAACTACCCATACATATGTTATACAAATAAAAAGCTTTAAAAAAATTTTAAAAAAATAAAAAAAAGAAATTTATCCTAATCAAAGGAGCAGTAGGCTGGATGAAAGAAACATTCAGAGTAAGAAAGGCTGCTGGGCACCAGGGATCTTCCAGGATAAGAAGGCTGGTGGGATGGATATAGTAAAATGGGAGCAGAGCTACTCATGAAAGAGTTAGCATGGCTGGCCTGGGATCTTCAGAATTGCAGCCTACAAATTAATTAGATGTTTGATAGGAATAAAATCAAGAATTTCTGAGGGAAAAAAAAGGAAAAGCAAAATAAAATGCAAGCAAACAACAACAAAAAGAGTGAAAATGCTATGTTGTAAACCATAATCAGCTTCCACAGTCCTCTCTGGGTAGATGGCTCTTTTCATGACTGAACAATTGGAACTGGTTTGAATCATTTCATTGTTGAAAAGAGCCATGTCCATTAGAGTTAATCATCGCATAATTTTGTTGTTGCCATGTAAAATGATCTCCTGGTTCTGTTCATTTCAGTGCATGTCTCTCCAGGCTTCTCTGAAATCATTCTGCTGGTTGTTTCTTACAGAACAATAATATTCCATGACATTCATATACCATAATTTATTCAGACATTCTTCAATTGATGGGCATCCATTCAGTTTCCTGCCACTACAAAAAGGGCTGCCACAAACATTTTTGCACATGTGGGTCCCTTTCCCTCCTTTAAGATCTCTTTGGGATATAAGCCCAATAGAAACACTGCTGGGTCAAAGGGTATGTACAGTTTGATAGCCCTTTGATAGTTCCAAATTGCTCTCCAGAATGGCTGGATCCATTCACAATTTCACCAACAATGTATCAATGTCCCAGTTTTCCCATAATCCCTCCAACATTCGTCATTATCTTTTCATTTTAGCCAATCTGACAGGTGTGTAGTGGTATCTCCGAGTTGTCTTATTTTGCACTTCTCTAATCAATAGTGATTTAAAGCACCTTTTCATATGACTAGAAATCGTTTCAATTTCTTCATCTGAAAATTGTCTGTTCATATCCTTTGACCACTTATCAACTGGAGAATGACTTGAATTCTTACATGTTTGAGTCAATTGTCTATTTTAGAAATGAGGTCTTTATCAGAACCTTTGAATTTAAAAATGTTTTCCCAGTTTATTGCTTCCCTTCTAATCTAGTTGATGCAATGGCTCTTAAGCCAGTGCCTGTTTAGTTCAGACTCAATGCTATGATGAAATCAGAAAGATACTGAACATTTATTAAAGGAGAAAGTTTACTTTGCTATTGTACAGCAAGGATATGTATGCAAGGACACAGTGGCACTTGGCTTCTCTGGTTGTGCCTTTCCTCATCTCCCTCCGGAAATATGTCTGGTCAGTTAGTCACCAGAGCACAGTGACTCCATGTGGTCTTAGGCACCCACTAATTCAGAGGGTGATGATTATGTGTAGTTAGGTCTTTATGCTTCACAAAGTAGGAACCAATCAACTTTTGTGGGGAAAGGAAGATATGTCAGTGTCAGTGAATCTTTGATGACTCCCATTTCTGCCATTGTCTCTTCAATCCCATATGACTACTTGCTTTATCAGACATAAATTTTAACCAACATGGCAAAAACAGAACTCATTGACTTTCCCCAAAAATCTCATCCTTCGTTCAAACTTCCTCCTTTTGCTATAGGCACCACTATTTGTAATCTTATCATTATCCTCGATTTCTCATTTTCCCTCACCTTAAAATATCCAATCAGTTTCTAAATCTTGCTCTTTTGGAAGGAAAGAACTAAGATTATGATGAGCTGGTAAGTTTTTATAGAAGTGGGGGTTTTGGCTGAGACTTGAAGGAAGCCTAGAAACAGAGCTGAGGAGGGAGAGTTCTAGGCATAGGGGTAAAAGAATGGGGGGAGAACAATCAGTGAAAATGCCTGGAGCTGAGAGGAGCATTCTGTGTAATGTAAAGGGCAAGGAGATTGGTGTCACTTTATGACAGAGAGGGTTAAGGTTTAATTTGACTAGAAAGGTAAGAGTTAAGGTATAAAGAACTTTGAATACCAAAAGAGCATTTTTGCTCCTGGAGGTAATCGAGAACCAATGAGGTGAGCAGGAATCAAAGCAGCAGACAGTGGGAGCAATCCAAAGTTTAGGCTTAACAGGACAAGGCCTTCACTAAGAAGTCAAGTGAACTGAGAGAACAGGGTGGCTTTGAACTGGTTTAGAAAGGGATTAAGAGGGAAGACAAGTTAACTACAGCAACCAGGTCGCACTCATAATCTAGTAGCTTTAAAAACCAAGTAGTAGTTTGGATCCAATGCATTATACAATCCTACTTTTTTTTAACATGATTGCCAAAATGACTTTTATTTCTGGTAGGATTAGTAGCATTAATACACCTGTTTTGTGGGATATACTTCATAGGAGGCATTGCAGATATATCTCATGGGAGGCACTTCGAGCACTGACTGGAGTGGAAAAACCTGAATTCAAATTCCACTCCAAGACTCAGTTTCTTCATCTGTAAAACCAGATGGCTGGACAACATGAGTTGCCTGAAGTCTAAGATCCAATTTGATGCTTATAAATTACAGAAGGATTGCTGATCTATATCAACATGAGTTTCTTCACCAAGAGTTCCCCAATCAATCATGAAGTACAAGGTGCCAGAGAGACAAAAAAGAACATTCTGTCCCTTCTAGAACATTCTGCGTGAGAGAAAATATATACTTTAATTTTCCTGCATCTGGCATGGAATAGGTTAGGAAGGAAGCCTTTAACCTATCAGCTCTAAAGCCCAAGGATTGGAGGAAAAAATCTGAGCTTCTCCGTGTCAAGCTCTCCCAGATCCTTTCCCTGAGCCTTTCTCTCCTCGCACCCCAAGCCAAAAAAACTCCCAAGACTAGACCTAAGTGAGCACGTGGTCTCTGCTAGCTGGCTCTCCCTAGACCTAGGCTGTGCTCGGCAGCCCCGCCTCCCTTTGCTCCGCCTCCTCTGCTTTCCTTTCCCTCCTACCTTCCCCTCCCCCAGCGACTCGCCCGGCGCACCACGCATCACGCTAGGCCCGCCCCGGGGCGGTTGCTCGCGGCAGCCACCGCCCTCTCCTAACCCAATGGCGCGGCTGTCGCGTCAGCGCTGTGAGCCAGCACTTTAGGCTTCCCCCGCCTAGAGCCCATTACAACATCCGCCATGGCTGCTGCTGAAGCGGCATCTTGAGAAGCGAAAGGAGGTGACTTAGCCCAGTTCGCTTTGGTGGCGGTGGGGCGGCTAGAATTTCTCTGCTGCGGGTCATGGAGGAGCTGGACGCTGACCAGGAGACCAGGGTAGCCCAGGAAGCGTCGGCTGAGACGGCGACGGTTATCATTTGAAGGGGGTGGCGGCGGCCCGAGCTGGAGCGGCCGGAGACCTGATCCAGCTACGGTGGTAAGAGGCATGAAGCCAGCCGGGCAGGTGGGTGGCGCCTGTGGCACCTCTCGGGCTCGGAGGTCATGTTGGAGCCAGTTCACGGGGAACTTAGAACTGGGGATAACAGCGGGAAAGTCGAAGTTTCGGGGGCGGGGAGCGGAGCCGGAGGAGGGGGTAGCGGGAAGGCCGAGAGGCCTGGGAGGCGGAGCCGGGCTTCGGGCGGAGAGGGCTTGAGGGTCATGTGGGAAAACCCCCAGGTTTTAGAGGAATCTGCTGGGGGATGTCGGGAATGGGGTGGAGCTTTTGGGGTCCTGGGGGAGCGGAAGTTAGGGTTTTCGAGGCGCCCTGAGTTGAGGAAGTGTAGGGGGAAGTTGAAAAGGCTGAGGATCTTTCTGATTAGTATTTCTGAAACTGGCCTTGTTGTCTTCGGACCTTTTGTTTTCTCTCTACCCGGGTCCTCCGCCTCCCACATGGGAATTGGTGTCCTTGGCGATTATTGGCAGAGACAAAGTAAAAAGTTCATTAGTGCCCCTACTGTTTACTTTCCCAGCTCTGTGCCTTGGGCAAATGCACAACAAAATTAGAAGCTTGGAAGTTTAGAGTTGAAAGCAGAAACGATAAAATGAACTACGTAGGTATACAGGGTCAAAATTTGGTAGATTATTTAAGAAAACTAAGTCAATTCCTAAAAGATAAAACCTGTAATTGTCACAGGAATCATTATTTTGGGAGAAGACATAGAATTTGTGGAAAATACAAATATGGTAACTTTCTATCTTTTTTTCCTAATTTGGTGATCTCAGATGCCAGATGTTGGAAGGCAATAGGACAACAGACCTTTTTTTCATGGTTGTATACATACTGAGTTGCAGTGATTGTCATTGAACTCCGGTTCCAGTAACTGTTGCCCCTGCCCATAAAGTTAAGCAGGAACTTGTTCCTGAAGGATAAACAAGACACAGACTCAATTGGACATAAATGGATCTAAAGACAGCAGTGTTTAATGCAGCTCGGGATGGCAAGCTTCGCCTTCTTGCCAAGTTGTTGGCAAGCAAATCAAAAGAGGAAGTGGCCTTGTTGATCTCTGAAAAAACAAATGGTGCCACTCCACTTTTGATGGCAGCCCGATATGGGCATCTTGACATGGTGGAATACCTTCTGGAGCAGTGCAGTGCCTCCATAGAAATTGGAGGCTCTGTGAATTTTGATGGTGAGACAATTGAGGGGGCCCCACCTTTATGGGCAGCTTCTGCAGCAGGACATTTGAAGGTAGTCCAATCCTTGTTAGACCATGGAGCATCTGTCAACAACACAACTTTGACTAATTCAACTCCTCTTAGAGCTGCCTGTTTTGATGGTCACCTGGAAATAGTCAAATACCTTGTGGAACACAAAGCTGATTTGGAAGTTTCAAACCGTCATGGTCATACATGCTTAATGATTTCATGTTACAAAGGACATAAAGAAATTGCTCAGTATTTACTTGAAAAGGGTGCTGATGTTAATAGAAAAAGTGTTAAAGGTAAGTTCAAGGTCTGCATTTTTATTATTTTTTTAAGTGACTACAATTTTAAGTCTTTTCTAAAAGTAATAATTAGTATTGACTACTATGTGTATTCTTGTTTACTTTTCTTGAGTCCTCTTGTAAAACTATCTTAAAATATCTCTGATAAGCATTGTCTTTTAATTTATAGTTGGGTAAACTTGTACATGGATATGAAATGACTTGCCTAAGATTACAGAAAACAAGATAATAATTAATCAGATATGTTCTTTAGTTTTTATTTAATGTATTCAGATAAGTTATCTTTTTCTATTTGTAAAATGTACTGAATATGAACTATTAAAGTTTGCTTTTTACCAAATAGAAGGATATGTTCTTTTGCAGGAAATTTGTGTTAGTAAACTGATCTTATTGGAGAATTTCTCTAGGTTAAAGAAGAGAATCTTTTCCTTTAAAGCATGTTTATTGTATGCCTCTTTTTAAAATGCATTTTTGTATAATATTTTTAAATGGGGCAAGCTAGAAAAATCTTTAAATAGCCTTTACTATTAGGTATTTGACTTAAAAATGGGGAGAGGGCTGTGCATTGAGGTTATCAATAATGCTGTCTTAATTTTTTTCAGAGGAAAATGGCTTGTTTATACAATTTTAAATAAGTGTTAACTTTGAAAGCCTTTTTTCTTCAATATTGAAAACACTTGAGTCAATGTTTTGACTCGAAAAGCCTTTTTTTCTCCCAAATAAAATGTATAATAGTGACATAATTGTTTCTAGCCAATTTTATATGAGTTCTTTGAACATAAGAATATTTGGATATAATTATTGCCATTCTTTTTGGTTCAAACTCAGTAATATTAAGAGATTATCTCCGCTTACTTGTGATCGTATTAATATGAGACGTTATTAGAAAATAATATTAAAGGGGACAGCTAGATGGCACAGTGGATAGAGCACTGGCCCTGACCTGAGTTGAAATTCTGCCCTCAGACACTTAAATTACTAGCTGTGAGACCTCAGGCAAGTCACTTAACCCTAATTGCCTTGCCTCCCCTTTTCCTCCCCCCAGGGAAGTAATATTGAAGTTTGTATTATTAAATGAAAAAAAGGTGTTAGGGGCGGGGGGCGGTTCATTGATATAATTTGTTATACATTGAGGTTGTTCTGTTATTTCGGTCATGTCCAACTCTTTGAGACCCCATTTGAGGTTTTCTTTGTAAGGACTAGAGTGTTTTGTCATTTCCTTCTCCATCTCATTTTACAGATGAATTGACTGAGGCAACCAAGGTGACCAACCCAGGCCAGATTTGAATTCAGGAAGATAGTCTTCTAGGCTTAGTTCTCCATTCACCTGGCTTCCCTATAGCACTCACAAAAATCTATGATGACTCATTAAGGACTTTTGTAGCACTCTAGGAATACAGAAAGTCCTTAATGAGGAATCATAGATTCTTGATAAAATGTCATGTGCTTTTGATAGTTCATTTCAGTAATATGGAGTCTAACACCCTATTTCATTTTTCTTCTTTTACATTCTCTTTATAACTCAGAATGATAATAAAAATTGTGTTGTTAGCCTTTTTCTGCTAAATTATAAATAATATTAAGCAATATTTAACTCTGCCTTGTGGTATTTGTCTCATACTATTTACTTCTCCATTTCTTTGTTTTTATTATTTAAATAATATTTTATAGACTTTCATATGAAAGGATTGACTTTTTAGGCCCTTGAGGCACAGAGCACTTCTGCTACTTGCACTTGTTTGTTGTCTTCAGAAATTAAATTTTCCTCAATATCATCAGAATCTGTTGAAAAGCACACATTTACCTCTTAAATTCAGCTTTTAAAGGTCTACCATACTTTCCTCAGTTTAATTTTCATCTAATGTTCATATTACATACAAAGATACACATAAAGAAAGTAGGGCAAATACAGTTTTAGGTAAAATAACTTAGAGCATCCAGAGGTCACACTGCTCTGAAAAAGGAAGGTACATTTTGAGCATGAACCACAACCTATGCAAAATCAAGGTAATTCAGATTTATATAGTATTTAATGGTTTGCATGCTATCCTCATTTGCTTCTCACAAAAAGTCTATTATTCTTAACATTCATATTTTACAGATGAGAAAACTGAAACTCAGAGTTTTGCATGACTTGACATAAGTCACATAGCTAGTGAGTTTCAGAAGCTGTATTTGTACCAAGTTTCTGACTCTAAATCCAACACTTTATACAGTGTCAGAGCTAGGAATAGCAAGTAGGTCAATTTCACCAGAATACTTTCACTGGAAAGGTGAGCTGTAGCCAAATGGTGTAGGACTTACATGATAAAACAGGAATTTTATTTGACCCCAGAGGCAATAGAGGGCCCTCACCTTTTTCTTTTAAGACTTAGCTTTTAAAGCATTGTAGTATTTTAGATATGCATTTTAGGAATATCAATTCAGCAGCTGAATAGAAAATGGATTGGGGGTGATGTTGAGGGACTTGTCGCAGGGATAGCATTTAAGAGGCTACCATGTAAGTGGGTGAACTGGGTGAGGTAGTACAAAGGGATGGATGTGGGAGATGGGGAAGGAGAATGAAAAGATATGGCAGCTGATTTAATATGAAGGCTAGAGAATGAAAAGGAACAGGAGAATCAAAATAATAAAAAAAAAGTGTCTTATATGATCCTTTCTCTCCCTTCTTTGATCATATACTCTTCCCCTATCCAGAGATTTGCCAGTTAATTTCTCTGTGTTCTTTTTGTTTTCACCTATTAGGTTTATACTCTTTTGGAGCTTTTAAGTCTTGGTATATTGTGTGAAATATTATACCTAGTTTCTACCAAATTACTTTGCAATTTTTCTAGAAATTTGTGTCAAATAGTGAGTTCTTACCCCAGGTACTGCAATCTTATCAGAGTGCTTTGTTTTCTTCTATAGTGTACCTGCTCTCTTTCACGGAGTCAGCCTTTCTGTTTCTTAACCAAATCTCCAGTTATTCTGATCTTTTTTGCATAAAGAATGTTTGGAGTGTTTGTATTTATATAGTTCCTGTGAGTCTTGGCAAGTAGATTTCCAAGAGTATATGTGTTTTTAAATGTCTACTTGGTATATTTGTGTAATGAAAAATACTTTTTCTTATTAAAAGACAACTTTGTTTCCTAAGAATTCTTGATAATTGCTGGCAAAATTAGAACTGATCTTTTTTTTTTTTTAATAATTAGGACAAATAATCCTAAGCATTGACACACATTAATTTAAATAATAATAGCCAATATTTTAAAGTTTCTAAATTGACTTAAATAATTTTTATTTGATCCTCACAACAATTATGTGTGGTGGGTACTATTATTATTCTCAATTTACAGATTAGGAAACCAAGGCTCAGAAGACGACTCCATATTACAGTGGGGTGGCAGAGTACAACTGTTCTGGCAACCATTTTTTGCTGAGCATTTAGTAAATTAAAACACATAAGGCTTTGGTAAACTACTGCAAGCCAGTCATATCCCATTCTATTTTTGGTAACTTAAAAGTAGCTTTTTGTAAACTTAAAATACTTTATAAACAAGTGGCCCATAGTTTTCATCATACTGTCAGAGGAGTCCATGACAAAAAAAAGTTAAAAACCCCTAATCCAAATTGGCATGAATTAGGTTTGCTTGGACTTGAGGTGCTACATAGAATAAAAGGAGCATATTTTTCCTGAAGAAGCAAGAATCTGCCTTCATTGAGGCTAGGGAGTGTGCTAGGGTGAGATATAGAGACAAATGAGGCCAGAAAACATTGTTAGATTGGTATACTTATTTCAATTTGATTATGTGTATTGTCAGTTTGTTTATAAATTTGTATTGATATTTTTTTTGTCCATATCATTTCCCCCATAAAACCCTCCCTTGTCACAGAAAAGTATAAATAAGCAAAGCCAGTAAACATATTGGCCATGTTTGATGACTTTTTTATCATTGTGATCATCATGTAGATTATTACTCTTGGTTCTCCTTAGTCTGCTGTGTATCGGTGCATACAAATCTTCTCATGTTTCCCTTAATTTTCATATTTATCATTTTTTACACTGTAGTTATCCCACTATAATCATATAAACACAACCCCCATTTCTCTTAAGTCACTCATTTTGGCTACTACAAAAAAATGTTACTATAAAATACTTTTTGTATATGTGATATCCTTTCTTTGACCTTGAGCTGTAGTCCTGATAATGGTATTGCTGGGTCAAATAGGATATTAAGTGTAATTTGTATAATTTCAAATTATTATCCAGAAGAGTTGAGATCAATTCACATTTTCCCTATAATGTCTGTCTTTTGTAGTCCTTTCAATATTTACCATTTCTACCTTTGTCAATCTGATGAATATAGGCTGAAGCTTTGAAGTTGTCTTAATTTCTATTTCTTATGTTAATGATTTCTATATGCTCATTAATAGCTTGCATTTTTTATTTTGAAAATCATCTGTATCCTTTGATTTCTTATCTGTAAGGAATGGCTAAATATGGAAATATGTTTAGAAGGATTGTACATGTTTAACCTATATTGGAATGCTTGTTGTCTTGGGGTGGGGAGAGGAAAGAGGGAGAAAAAATTTGGAACACATTCTTACAGAAGCAATGGCTCTTAAGAATTTATATCAATTCCCTATGTATTTTGGGTATTAGACTTATCAGGTATTTTCTGTGAAGATATTTTTATCTCAGGAATAGCTTTTCATATTCTAGCTGCATTGCTTTTGTTTGTGCAGTTCTGAATTATTTTTGAGATTTTTCGTTTTCACTAGACATGAATGAGATTATTCATTGATATGAAACAGCTATGAAGATTTTGAAGGTTTTCGAAATTTTGAGTTAAACCAGAAATAGGAATTTGGAAAAAATGAAAATTATGGAGAGGGAGAATTTTTACCGTAACTTGATTAATATGTGAAATTTAGTATTTCATAGCCAAAGTGCAGGTCAGGATGCTTCTTGGAAGAGACAATAAATGAGTTTGAGATTTACTTTTCAACTTTTTAACTTTACAACTTATTAAGGGAAATAAAATATTCCTTTAAAAAAGAGAGAACTTTTTTGTGAGAAAATTTAAGAGGTAGAGGATAGTAATATTAGCAACAACAATATCTAAGAGTCATATAGCATTTATTCTGTGCCAGGTGTAACTATGAATTGGTTTAGCCATTCTAGAAAGCAGTTTGGAATTAAGCCCCCAGACTAGCTTTGTGACCGGGGACAAGTCATATAACAATTCCAGTATTGTTATCAAGAAAATCTGATATGGGGTCAAGAAGAATCAAACTTGATTGAATAAATAACATTAATCTGTGCGAGACACTATGGTAATCATTTTAGTTATTACACACCTGGGAGATAAGTATTATTATTATCCCCATTTTATTACTAAGGAAACTGAGGCAAACAGAAGTTAAGTGATTTGTCCAGGGTTACACAGACACTTAAGTATCCGAGGCTTCATTTGAATATAGGTCTGACTTCTGACACAGTGCTCTGTCCACCAAGCCAATTATCTTCTACATTGCCCTTTCATCTTTCCAAACAAGAACCAATATCAGGACCAAGGACAGCAAGAATATATAATTTTTTTTTTTACAGTATCAGTATATATGTACACAATCTATTTCTATATTAATAAGCCTTCTAAATGGATTAGCTATACATAATTCTTTATCTCTACTCCTTTAAATTCTAGACTATAATGATATAGTGAAGATATATAGTTAGTTTTGAATCCAGATTTGAAAAAGTCTTCCTAACTCTAAGCATAGTACTCTATCCACTACCCTAGTAGCTGTTCTCTCTAATTGCTAGGTCCCTCTTACTGTCTTTGATTTTAAAGGACTATTAGATGCTTATTAGCATTAGATGCATAGTTGTGGTTCTACATTTTATTTTGGACTAAACCTTTCCTTTTCTTGGTGTTTTGCTGTCACTAATCCTGTTTCATTGTGGGCTTGAACTATTTGATCTCCTCATACCCACAGCCACTACACTTAAATGCTGTGACTTTTATAATTAAGATTCCTATCACTGCTCTATCATGGAATGGAATGGAAAAGAATTTATTAAGCATTAACTACAAGCCAAGTATTGTACTAAGTGTTGGGGATACAAATGGAAGATGCAGACAAAATGGCCTTATTGTTCACGCAGGACATTTTGTCTTCTAAATCTTTGTCTTTTCATTTGATGTCACTTGTTCTTAGGATGTCCCGCTTCTTCACTGCTGCTTCTTGGAGTCCCCCATTTTTTTAAAAATAATTTTAAAATTTAAAAAAGTTAAAAGTTAAAAATCATCTTAAGTGCTAAAAGTATTATCTTTATAAATGTATATGTTCTCTTCCAAAATGTTGCTAGTAAATTACTCTTTCCTCCCTGCATTTTCATGACATTATTCTTTTGCTTTTTTTCTCTTCACAAGAGGTGGGGTTGTTCCAGGCAAGTCAAACCACCACCACCTTGACCACCATCTCCTCTCAAATGTTGATGGAGGTAACCCAAGAACCTGAGTCCAAGAGATTAATAGTGCCCCTCAAATCAATAAACCTTCCAACCTATCCACTATAGCCATCAGTGGGAATAAATTATTGGATAGAGTGCCTATCTTTACTACCACCAGCAGCAATTGCTGACCATTAGACTTTGAGCTCCTTGAGATCAAGTTGGGTGGTGGTGTTTTTTTTTGGGGGGGGGGGTGAGAAGGGATAGCCTTTCTTTGTGTTTCCAGCACTTAGCAAAATTTCTGGCATATAGTAGACATTTAGAAAATTTTTGACTTGACCAACTATCACCAATAGGTACATTGACATATGGCCTAGTAGCACCCTACCTAGACCAGTCCTGCTTCCAAATTAGCCTTCACAACCATCATCTAGGAAAGCAGTGATACCTACAGGGGAAGTAAACCAGCTTAACTAAAGTAGCAGGGCACCAAACTGTCCTTGCTGTTCCCCAGACAACATTACATCTCTTCATACCTTTAATGAATTTCTTCTTCATCTTCACCTCTTAACAGTTTTATTTTCTACTATAATTAATTTGTGCTGCTTCTTGCATGATAAATATTGTTAATATAACAATGTTAAACCAAAGCATTTTGAAAAGTAGGTTTTGATGTGGCAAATTTAATTTATGCACAAGAGTTCACAGGAAGTCATAGATCTTGAGGATTGTTATTTTGGGATAGTGATTACTGGAAATAAAGTTAGGGCATTAGGCTAGGAATTAAGAAATCTGAGTTTTCCAGCCCTACCACTAATTTTTAATGTTCAATTTCTTAACTAAGGAAGAAGGTTACTAAAAAGGAAAGCACAAAGCTTGGAAATAATTTTTACTGCCAGTGTTCGTAATAAAGGTCTTATTTCTAAAGTATATAGAAAACTGATCCCTAAGGGATATAAAACTGCATATCCTTTGATCCAGCAGTCATTACTGAGACTGTATCCCAAAGAGGTCATAAAAAAGGGAAAAGGACCCACATGTACAAAAATATTTATGTATGGTAGTTATTGCCATGGGTGGCAAAAAAAATTGGAAGGTGAGAGGATGCTCATCTATTGAGGAATGGCCAAACAAATTGTGGTATGTGAATGGAATGGAATGGAATACTATTGTGCTAAAGAAATAAACAGATTTCAGAAAAACCTGGAAAGGCGTGAACTGAAGCTGAGTGAAGTGAGCAGAACCAGGAAACTGTGTATATAGTAACAACAACATTGTGGAATGGTCAACATGGGTAGGCTTAGCTCTTCTCAGTAATAATACAATGATCTAAGACAATTCTGAGAGATTCCTGATAGAAAATGCTGTCCATGGGGCAGCTAGGTGGCACAGTGGATAGAGCACCAGCCCAGAAGTCAGGAGGGCCTGAGTTCAAATCTGGTCTCAGATACTTCCTAGCTGTGTGACCCTGGTCAAGTCACTTAATCCCAATTGCCTCAGCAAAAAGAAAAAAAAGAATATGCTGTCCATATCCAGAAAAAGAACTTTGAAGTCTGAAGGCAAATTGAAGCATACTCTTTTAACTCTTTTTGTTTTTTGTTTTTTCTTTGTTGTTTTTCCCTTTTGTTTTGATTCTTTTTTCACAACTTGACCAATGTGTTTAATATGATTATACACAAGTAATCTATATTAAATTGCTGTTTTTGGGAGAGGAGGAGGAAGGAAAAAAATTTGAAGGTCAATATCTTATGAAAATGAATGTTGAAAACAAAAAAGGTCAAAGATCTGCCTTACATAGTTAATTTAAGGATAAATTGAGGTAGATCACTTACTACTAAGGAAAATGAAGCGGTGTCATAAGTAACTTCTTTATAAAGTTGGATTTTTTTTTTAGGAGGAGGAGGCATATAGTGTACCATTAAATTGCTTTTTTAATGTAGTTAATAATTTGTAGAGCTTAACTTTTATGTAACATGATGAAATTTTTATATAGTAACTTCTAAGAAGCCTAGACTTTATATGAATAAAGCATAGACTTTCTATAAGATTCACTCTAATCTGTTAAACTTTTTGTCTTTGTATACCTAACAAAGTGCCTGGAATGTAGTAGGTGCTTAGTAAATGCTTGTTGATTGATTGGTCAATTGTACTTGCTATGTGTATTATATTTCTTTACAAAAAAGGGGAATAATATTGTGTTGTGTTTTTTCCCCTGTCGCTTTACATATAACATAAAAGACTTTAAAAGTGAAAGATTCTGCTAGTGTTATCACAGATAGATTTTTATGGCATTTTAGGGGAATGAGTTATGTTATTTTTTGTAGTAGTATTTTATTTTTTTCCCAGTTACATATAAAAGCAATTTTTAACATTCATTTAAAAAAATTTTTTTGAGTTCCAAATTGTTTTTCTCCTTCTCTTACATCCCCCTCCCTGAGATAGTAATTTAATATAGGATGTACATGTTACATCATGCACAATATATTACCATATTAGTCATGTTGTAAAAGAAGACACAGACTCAAGAGTGGGGAAAAAAGCAAAAAATACAGAAAGTGAAAAATAGTATGCTTCAATCTGCATTTATTTTTCTCAGGAGGTGGATAGTTTTTTTCAACATAAGTCTTTTGGGATTGTCTTGGATCATTTATTATTGAAAATAGCTAAGTCATTCACATTTGATCATTGTACAGTTTTACTATTAATTGTGTATGATATTCTCATGGTTCTGCTCACTTCACTTTGCATTAGTTCATAGAAGTCTTTTGTTATCAGAATATGTATATTATTAATGGGAATTTTGAGCTCTTTTTTAATATTGAAGTATCCCAAAGAGATTTCTAGAGCATCTCATTTTTTGTTTACTTTTGCAACCCCAAACTAGGATGAGAATCAGAAGAGTTTGGTGGGTTTTTTCCTTTGTAAAGAATCTATCATTTTGATGTTTGCTTACATTGTGTTTCCTTTATCTGATATATCGTTTGTGTAGATAAGATTTTTCTTGCACACCAATGATAAGTTTGGAAATATGTATACATATATTCGATTTGCCAATATTTTAACATAATTAACATGTAGTGGATATCCTGCCATCTAGGGGAGGGGTGGGGAGTTGGGGGGAAAAATTTGTAACGGAAAGCTATGTAAGGGTTATTGTTGAAGAATTACCCACACATATGTTATGCAAATAAAATAAAAATTTAAAAAAAAAAAAAAGAATCTATCATTGAAGTGACACAGTGTTGGAATCCCTGAAAAAAAGGAGAATCACAGTTTGAAGTCCCAAAGGTATTACAGCACAATAAAATGCATTACATGAAGTGTCACTAAGTTCAGGTAGCTAATATACCTAAGCAAGTAGATTGCACAGTGAGTAATGTTCTGGGCTTAGGGTCAGGAAGACTCCTTTTCCTAAATTTAAATCTGGCCATAGACACTAGCTGTGTGACCCTAGGCAAGTTATTTAACCCTGTTGACTTCAGTTTCCTCATCTGTGTAATTAGCTAGAAAAGGAAATGGCAAGGCACTCCAGTATCTTTGCTAACAAAATGCAGAGGGGCTGTGAAAAGTCAGACAACTGAAAAATAACTAAACAACAACATAAAAGCTCATGTTCTTAGGTGGCTATAAGTTCATCATCCCTTAGTTTTGTCTTATGTAAACTTTTCAACATCCATCATCCATCAATTTAATCTGTATGTAGGAGGAAATAGACTAGTATTGGAACACCTAAAAAGGTAAGAATTTAAATAACAATGAAAAATTTAAAAATGTTTCAATATCTCCTTTAAAATTAATGTTGAATGGCTCACATATTTTTTAAATTGCAGTATCATTTCTCTGGATATGCAATATTTAATTCCTTATTTGAATACTTGCAAAAGCTGGTAAGGTGGATAAAGTCCTGGGCCTTGAGTCAGGAAGACCTGCCTTCAAAATCAGCCTCAGGAGCTTAATAGTTATGTGGTCCTATGCAAGTCACAATCTCTCTTGTTTGTGTTGGTGAAACAGGAATAATAATAGCACCTATATCTTGAGGTTGTTATAAAGATTAAATGAGATAATATCTGTAAAGAGGTCAGCATAGCCCCTAGCATCTAGTATTACATAAATGCTTATTTCTCTTTAAACTGGGTCTAAACTCTATACACTTTCCTTTAGTTCTTAATTTATTGTATTGGTCTTAACGTGGACTACTTCCCCCATCTTTCCTCTCTCCCCAGTCTCTTTTGTTTGGGCAGACTTGAGGCCAGCTAGTAATTGTATTCTTAGAGAAGGAAAGTAAAAGTAATAAAGATGGAGAGAGAGAAGAAAAGGAACAATACGGCAGCTTTACATAAAAAGGAATTTTAAAAAAAACTATAATAAATATTTTTATGAATATGTAATTTTTTTCTGTAATCTATTTAGATTATTTCATCGTACAATTATAGACTATATTCAGAGAATATATAGTTAATTTTCCACAATTGGAATCAGATTTAGACATAATTTATGTTCAAATTTTTTTTTTTAGTATGAGAACAAGCTATTTTTATAGTGTGGATACGTGCGACATTGTATTTATCCTTAAAAACATGTAATTTCCTTTTCTTTTTTCCTAAGGAAATACTGCACTGCATGACTGCGCAGAATCTGGAAGTTTGGACATCATGAAAATGCTTCTTAAATATAGTGCCAAGATGGAAAAGGATGGCTATGGAATGACTCCCCTTCTGTCAGCAAGTGTGACAGGTCACACAAATATTGTGGATTTTCTGACACAACATGCACAAACTAGCAAGACAGAACGCATTAATGCCTTAGAACTTTTGGGAGCTACATTTGTAGACAAAAAAAGAGATCTACTTGGGGCTTTGAAATACTGGAAAAGAGCAATGGACATGAGGTACAGTGACAGGACTAATATCATCAGCAAACCTGTACCACAAACATTAATAATGGCTTATGATTATGCCAAGGAGGTGAACAGTGCAGAAGAACTAGAAAACCTTATTGCTGACCCTGATGAGATGAGAATGCAAGCTCTATTAATTAGAGAACGTATTCTTGGTCCTTCTCACCCAGATACATCTTATTATATTAGATACAGAGGTGCTGTCTATGCAGACTCTGGAAATTTCAAAAGATGCATCAATCTGTGGAAATATGCTTTGGATATGCAGCAGAACAATTTGGACCCCTTGAGCCCAATGACTGCTAGTAGTTTATTATCTTTTGCAGAGCTGTTCTCTTTCATGCTGCAGGATAGGGCAAAAGGCTTATTGGGAACTACTGTTACATTTGATGATCTCATGGGTATATTGTGCAAAAGCGTCCTTGAGATAGATAGAGCTATCAAACAAACTCAGTGTCCACCTGACCAAATACAGTTGAATAAAGCCCTTTCCATCATTTTGCACTTAGTTTGTTTGTTAGAAAAAGTTCCTTGTACTCCAGAACAGGATCATTTTAAGAAGCAAACTATATACAAGTTTCTTAAGCTGCACCCTAGAGGAAAGAATAACTTTAGCCCTCTTCATCTGGCTGTGGACAAGAATACCACGTGTGTAGGTCGATATCCTGTTTGTAAATTCCCATCTCTGCAAGTTACTGCAGTACTGGTGGAATGTGGTGCTGATGTGAATGTCAGAGACTCTGATGACAACAGTCCCTTGCACATTGCTGCACTTAACAACCATCCAGACATCATGAACCTCCTTATCAAATCGGGTTCACATTTTGATGCCACAAACTCTCACAAACAAACTGCTAGTGACTTGTTGGATGAGAAGGAGATAGCTAAAAATTTGATCCAGCCCATAAATCATACAACATTGCAGTGTCTTGCTGCTCGTGTAATAGTGAATCATAGCATATGTTACAAAGGGCACATCCCAGAAAAGCTGGAGAACTTTGTTTTACTTCATAGATGATAATTTGACTGAATTCTTAATACTGTTGAAGCACGAGTTGGTAACAGTTGTTTCATATTTGAGCACTGTTGTGATAACACCAGCATTCATATAACTTGATAACATTGTGCTTTCATTGGCTAAAGCATTATGAGCATCAGATTTGCAGAATTGGTTGCCCCATATTTAATATGAATATGCCATATATTGTTTTGTGGATTATTGATAAATGTAATGCCATATTCAAACTCCTAAAATTGTCTGCCAAAGCCCTGTCTGTCTTGTTTTATTTGCCTGTTGGGTGAGGGGACTAAATTCTATTTTTCACTGGTCTCTTTATACAATTCTTGGTTTGCAAGTATCGAGCAATTGAAAAACCCCCCCCCCCCTTTTTTTTGGCCCCTTTTTTCCTGTCATTTTCTTCCTGATAAGGCTTGCCTGTCCCTTCCTCTTTCCCTGTTTTCTTCTCTTCCTCCTTCCCTCTTTCCTCTCTCTTTTCTTCCCTCCCTCTCTTCCTTCTTCCCCCTATCCTTTTCTTTTTCCTCCTTCCCTCCCTCTGGACCTCCTTTTTTCCCTTTTTTCCATCCTTTTTTTCTTTCTTCCCTTCTTCTCTGCCTTCCCATCTGTTCTCTTGCCTTCCCTTCCCCCTTTTGGGATGGGGTGGGGTAGAGAGAGTGGAGTAGGCACAGAGAGGGAGCTTGGGCTTGAACATTTCTGGTTTTTATTTTATTTTTTGTAATGATTCATTGCTGGGTTGTACAAGCTTTATTGACTTTTTACCATTTGCAGTTACCACAAGTGCTTTATATTCTCTATGCACTGGCTTACACATGACTGTTGTATGTTAGCATATTTCTATGCAGCAGTTTGCCAACTTCAACTCAAACCACTGTTTTAAAGACTTTGTTGAATTATTTTATTAGAACACTTCACAGCATGACTTTTTTTTTTTAAAAACTATATCAGTTGCCTAAGTTTTTCTGATGGTATTTTTTTTTTCCCCCCCCCCCCCCCCCCCCCAGGATATTTGTGCAGTTGCTTTCTCTAATACACTGAAATTATTATGTGCTCAATTTGGGAGACCTATTTGTCACTCACTGACCCAAATGAAATTTGTCTGCCATCTTGCATCATGAAACAAAAGGAAAAAAATCTTTAGATAAAAACTGGCATACTTTTCATGCTGCACCATTGCTGTTTTGCATGTACTAATTGTGTGATTGTGTATGAATTTGCTCAAAGTTATCTCAAATTTAATCACACAGTTTAATGAGAAATAGATGTTCATAGTAGAAAATTACAGATCACCTTATTTTTAAAGATTGCCTTCCTTAGTTACAAGAAACTAAAGCATGTCAGTGGCATGATGCTTGCCAATCTAACCTAGGCATCTAGTATAATAATATTTTAGTAAATGGTATAATTTCATGGTATAAAAGGTTCAAATAAGTGTCCCATTTTTCCTTAAGTTTAAATTCATTTCCTAAAAGATAACTTGCATGATTTGTCTTTATCTTTTAGCCATATAAGAAGGTTGCAGTACTCCTTAGCCCCTTCCTGAAAGCTATATTTTAAAAAAAAATGTATATAATGTGTACACAACAATTTGATATTAAAGCAGAAAGGGCTTTTTTGACTTAAAAGTATAAGTAAATTATAAATAAAGACTACAAATATGTAAAATTCAGGTAATTACCGTTCAGCACTTTATTGTTACTCAGAATAAAGTTTGATAGCCTATCACTGCAGATGTCTTAAAATGAAATTGTTCTGAATAAAAAGTTCCTCATTGATTTGAGGGGGAAAAAAATCAGTTGACCTGTGGTACTAGGGCACTGGCAACATTTTGTTTAGTGGGTTTATGTAATGTAAAGATTATCTTATGGGATATTGTTGTGGCCAATAATTGAGATCACCTGCACGTTTTCAGAAAATCTTTTCTCCTCAACCTCCTTTAAATAAATATTTTACTTTTGTTCATTTAATTAGTTAACCAACATCCTGGATTTTGGCTAGTAAAGGAATACTTTCCCACCTCTTAACTAATTTAAATTGGGGGGATGAGAGTAGGGGTGTCCTTTTAGTGTATATTTTAGGAAATTTTAGACCACCAATGAGTATGCTGTCTTGTGATTCAAGACTAATATTTTGCCAACTTTTATTTAAATCATCCACTACTCAGTATAAGAATTTAATCCTTTGTGAGTGACTTTTTAAAAAGAAAAATTGACAAGTATAGTAAATTTAAATTGAACTGTTAAATATTTAAAATCATCCCTTTTTTGGTGGTATAAACAGATTTTTTCAAAAATGGTTCTAATACTTTTCCTCTTTTGCATATATCCCTTTTATGTGCTTTCTTAGTAAGAGACCTCGAAGAGTCCTCTAAAGATGAACCACAATTGGAAGGATTACTTTAAAATGTAGCCATTTCTTTACTGATGACAATAGATAACTTAGAATTATTCTGAAGTAGTGACAATGAAAATTATTTAAAATAAATAAGGTATTACTAGCTAGTTTGAAATCAAAATGATGTGTTGAAGTGTCATCATAAAAGAAAATTTTATTTTGAGAGTTGATAATTATATCGATTCCTTTACACATGGAAAAGCCTTTTGTGGTGTTGTTAAAAGAATATTGTGAAACCAAATAAAACGAGGTACTTGGTATCTTTTTTTTAACCAATTATTAAATTTATCCCTAGTGTGAACTAATTGTACTAATTTGGGTCAAGTCTGTTGCAAATAAATAGTGTAAGCTGTAGTTAATGCAAATTAACATTATGTCTGCTGTTCTTTTTTTCACCTATTGGCATTCAGTTTTTTCTACTGGACACTTTTTTAAAGTAATTTCCATTTCAACTAGATGCCAATTTATTTTATATGGACGTATAAATTTTAAGTAAAAAAAATACTAATTTTCTTTCAACTCATTTTTTAATAAGGGCTTGAACCCAAATTAATAAAGGAAGATGGATGCCCTCAAATTTAACACTATATTGAACATTTCAGAGACCCCAACTACTGTGACTTTGAATAAATATTTAAATTATATTTGGTGAAGTAACTATGAAGTTGTGTTGTCTACCAGAAACAATAGCCTGGAATGCAAGAATTTTAGCCTTTTTAATTTCTTAGCATAGGATAAATTTCTGTACTCATGTTTACTGAAATATAGGATTATTGACTGCCACCTTTTGGGGTTAGATAGTAAGAGCTTTGAAGAATATTATTATTAACTACCCTTTCTGTCTTATTTTCCTAATCAACAGATCTCTTTTGTCAGTTTCCCATTGTGTATCTTTTCCAAAGCAATACTGTGTTCAGAGATGACAACCAATGAATTGTCACACAATGGTAAAATGACATGCCACAATGTACATTGTGAGGCATAATAAAATTAAACATTTACACCAAACTTAAGTGTATGCTTGTCAGAATGTGAATTGACATTCTTGTTGGGAGTCTGTTTATGTTTAACAATGAATATTTGTTGAAACAGAAACTTGAGTCTTTTCACTGTCATCTCATAACATTTGTTGCCTTTTTTTTTAAGAGTACCTTTATGTATATTATGCTGTCCTAGTTACTTTATAAACCTCATTGCAAGATAGGCTGTAGAAATGAGAACGAAAATATGAGGAGACATTTTTACCAGTGGGAGAAGGATTTAAAAATATATATATATATATATATTCTTAGTATTGTTTTAAAAGCAGCTTGGTATTTTGTTTAGAAGAACAAAATGTTATTTATCATTGCAAAATTGTAATGACTCAAAAGTTAATTTCCTTAATCCTTTTGCACACATTATGTTGTCTTTAAGTACTTGTTTGTCATGAACATTTTAGACTAAGTTTACTGATTAAACTGTCGTGCCTGATTTGTTCTAGCACAAGACTTGCCAGCATTTCCAAACTTGAAGTAGTAGTTGATGCATAGATGATTTTTATGATTTTTCTCCTTTTGGTTTTGATGATGCCATCTTTTTTTCCCCTTTCACTATGTTCTTTTATACTCTGGCATTGTTATACTATTACTTCAGTTATTTATCTAGTGTATTTGAAAGGAAAATTCTCTCAGATTGATGAATTAGTAATATGTTTTCATCAGCAAGCACAAGAAAACTCTTAGTATATCAAAGTACTATTTCCCTGTTTACAGAAAAACTTCATCCCTTAAAGGGAAGGAATTTTTTTCAAATATGTAACTTGCTATTTGTTTTCAAAGATGAATTTTTACTAAGAAATCTATAATATTGGTTGTTTACATTTTTTTATTCTCTAGGTACTTAATGTTTACCTTTTGGTCTTGCAAAGTTTATAGATATGTCTACTAAAACCCAAAGGAAAAATTAAAGTCAGAAAAAGAAATTGATATTAATAAAGGATTCACAATAATTTTTTTATTGAAATTGTTTTTCTAGTATATTAAAAATATATTGATATTATTTGCTTGGATGAGTAGGGAGGGAGAAAACATTTAAAGCTAAAACATTAGAAGACTAATTTTTTTTATGTAATAAAAGTAGAGTACAAGTCAGTGGGGATTGTGATTACATTTATAAACATTTGATGCGATTTTCCAGTTTCAAATGATGTATAAAGTTAGGAACTTTTACTTAAAAGATTTAAAACCATGAAATTACTTATTTTCCTCCTTTCTTAAAAGAAAAATATAATTTCATAAGGCAGATTTTATCCTGTACATTCAGATCTTCAATAAATATTCATTTAAAAAATTTTTTTCTATTTTGAAAAAAAAATCTTAGTGAAGTTAGCTTAAAATCTTAAAAACCATGAAAGACATACATCAACACAGACTTGTCCCTAAATCCCAAAATATTAAAATATTTTATGGTAGAGTAGATAGAGCACATAGCATAGTGTCCTTGAACTAGTAGAACCTAAGTTTGAATCCTGAGTCAGACATTAGCTGTGTGACCCTAGGCAAGTTTCTCATCTACAAAAGGTATAATAGCATCAGCGGCAAAGGGTTGTGTAAATCATAATTTTTAAAGAGCACTTTTTATTTGAACCCTCAATTACTTAAATGTTTCAGTGATTTGTGATTTTTTTTCAGTAAGATACTTTAATTGATGTAGACTGCCCTATCCCTTATACCTGCTTCTCATTTTAGGATAACCTGCTGCTGTGCCCAAAAAATGTCAGGTAGGAACTCTACAGATTTTGCTAGAGAATCTTGGACAGTAGACCTATAGTACTTTTTTTTAGCCTTTATTTGAAACTTTTGCTTGACTGGAACTTCAGTACTATATTCTAACATTGCCTTTGAGAATCAATAGTCCCCTCCATATCATATAGCATTGGAGTCACAATAGGACATGGATTTTAGTAGCAGCTGAAATATACCTTTATGCCTATATGTAGGTTCAAGGCTTTGATTGATGAATAACATTTAAAATAATGTATTTATTATATTTAGGGGTGGAGGAAGCACTTGATTTGAAATTGGAGAACTGACAGTTCACTGATTAACCTTGGGCAAATCATGTAACCCAAATTTCACTTTACCTATCTGTAAGAAATATTTCCTATTATCCACCTTACAAAATCATTTTCAGATCAAATGAATATTGTGTGTAAATCATAAATGACTACGACTAAGTTATGAGCTATTAAGAATACTTAGCACAAATCCTAATTTTTTGGATATATGAATGGCAATCTCAGGAAAGATAGTAAAACAGTGAAATTAGTGTATTTGTTTTTGTCTACTGTGTGGTTAAGTGGAAGATTGTGTTTCTGTCTTATTTTATAGATGAGGTATTACTAATAGAAAATCTGGTAGAGTTTTGAATGATCAATCATTAGTTCTTTAAAATATTAGGGTAGTGTCTGTAGAAGTTTTTATCTGAAAGAATTGTAATAACAAAAAGTAATAACTGTGAAAAAGTATATTTGGCAAGTTTTATTCATACATTTGATCTTTCTTACAGTAATTATTTATTTCTCATGTAACATGATCTTGCCCCATCTTTGTCAGATTACCACTTGTTGCTTTAGCTACTTTTTTTTCATTTTTCATTTCTTTGCCTGAAAGTTGCAGAAATATAATTTCCAGGTACTTTCAGTTGGAAGGTGTTAAAACAACTGCAGTTTGAGTTGTGTTTGAAGATGAGGGAGAAAGACTATGGGCCTCAAGAAACATAATTAAACTTTAGTTTGCCATTTAAATGCTCATGTGGGAAGGACAGGGAAGAGAATAGCACAAATACAGACATTCTCCAAATTTTATGTTTTTCAGAGCTTAAGAGGAAAATGTTAAAAACAAAAACCCACTATCAGATTCTGATTTATTTCCTCATATAAGTTATATAGTGTTTTATCCCTGAAATATAAAAATTAAACATTTTTTATCTGTTTCTCCCTAAACTCTAAGCACCTAGTAATCAAACCAGAAGGAATCAATATTAGTCATCTTACAAAAACAACAAAATACTCATTCCTATAATATGTCTCTTCTTGAACTTCAAGGATCAAACATTAAAAAAAACCATGAAAATCCTGCCTTTCAGGTTTGTGAGGCAGCAGCTAATTGTCACTAATAGATAATCTAGAGGGTGCGCCAGTATGTGGATATATTAACTATTGTTGGCTTTAAAATTCCACTATTTTTCCTGGTAAGTAGTGCTAGCTTTTACATTATTTTTTCAAATATAGAGGTAATAGTCAATATAGAATTTGCATTGTTTTTGAGTTACTGACTGTTCATCCAGCAGTTATAATTCATCTTTTATTCTGAAACCTTTTTAAGTTGTTCATTAATGTTCAATTCTTCATGACTTTATTTTGGGGTTTTCTTGGTAGAGAACAGTAGTGGTTTGCCATTTCTTCAATCCATTTTACAGATGAAAAACTGAGGCTGATGGGGTTAAGTGACTTGCCCAAGGTCATGGCAGCTAGTACGTTTCTGAGACCAGATTTGAACTCATGAAGTTGAGTTCCTTATTCCAAGCCCAGTGCCCTATCTACTTTATCAACAAATCCTTAGCTTTTCTTAATGTCACTTTTGGTATTATTAGAGAAATGTTATTTCATGTAAGTGACATTTTTCTATTTTGATATTCACATTAATACTTGTACTTGCCACAAATATATCTCTACCATGATAGGAGATTAGTAATAATTCACCTCCTTGCCAAGCACCAGCTCAATTCTAAAAATCCAAAGAAATTGTTTTTATGTGAAATAACTAGATCTCTCTAAGACAGAAGTGCAAGAGCAAAAAAAGTTAGCTTTAAAAAAAATGACACTGAAATTCAATTCCAATTTTATTACTTCATACTTGTAGGTTTTTCACTCTTCACATGCAAACATATTTTCATATGCAATAGGCAAATGAGAGAACTATTTTTGCCTTTCTGCTTTATGTATTAAACCTATATCTAAAGCATGAAGATTAATTCATTTGCTTTTAGAATCCTGTTCTAAGGAGGACGGCATTGGTCCCAATGCCTTTCACACTGACTAGCCATTCTATGTAAGTCCATGTCTTAGGTCTCAAGAGAGATGAAAGAATCACGTATTTAAATGTTTGAGCACTACTGGGTATGTGGGGGAGAGGGGTGTAGGGAACCATCTTCAAATATTGCATTTTAGCTGGGAATATGTAAAGGATAGCTATTCCATTCATTCTTCTTAGAAGCATTTGGTTTTGGCTTACCTTATAGGATATAGGGTACTCTACGATTAAGAAAATGAGCAAATTATCCAATTGCCAGGACCTCTAGTGTATCCCCTTACCACACTCAAAATCTGTGATTGTGTGGAATTTGTCAGCTCTAGTAAAAACAATTTTATGTTCTCTAAATCATAGGTACTTAACTTTTTCTATGTTCTGCATTCCTGATAATCTAGAGACAAATCTGATGAAACTTATGGAGCCTTTTTAAGAAAAAACAATTCATAGTATTCCAAAGAAAACTAAACACAATGAAATCCAATTTTCAAAATATAATTTTTAAGTTGTTCACAGACCAGTTACAATTTTTCAGTCTAAATGTTTATCTTGGTATCGAGGATTAACTTGGCTACTTTCATAGTGCCAAAAAATAATTTAATGATTGATGTTCCTGGAGTGCTATTGCCAAAGTTGAACCATGTTTTTTGAAATTAAAAGGGTTTTACTGTATTTAGGACCCAAAAGTATTTCCACAAATACTCTTGTATTTGTGTATCTACATGCATTATTTTTGTTAACCTATTTTTCACAGATAAACAGATTATAATTAGATTAAAAATTAGGGACTGGCATAAATAAATCTCTTTCCTAGGATCTAGCAAAATGCTTTACACACAGTAAGTTCTTAGTATTTGCAGAATGAGTAATAAACTTCACCTTCACTGTTCTGTATTTTTTTTTTAATGCTGAGGCAATTGGGGTTAAGTGACTTGCCCAGGGTCACACAGCCAGGAAGTGTTAAATATCTGAGATCAGAGTTGAACTCAGGTCCTCCTGACTTCAGGGCTGGTGCTCTATCCACTGTGCCTGCTAACGGCCCACTGTTCTGTATTTTTTAGTTAGTGAAAATATCAGATCAAACTTCCTGCCAAAAAAAAAAAGCTGTTGTTTTAAGGCAAGACAATTTGCCTTTAGTATTTTCTGGTTCTAATTCTAACTTCCATTAATATCTCCTGTTAATTTTCATTAATATCAGTAGAAATTCAATGATTTCCTTTATTCTGTTTCTCAGACAGCATGTACCATAGTATATATTGCTTTATTGACTGAATCTACAGGGAACAAAGCATAGCAGAGGATGGATAAGCAAATAGTTACAGATATTCTGTTAACAGTTTACAAAATTCTTTGTATACACTTTATTATTTGAACCTCAAAAATTATGCTTTGAAAAGTCTGGACAAAAATATTACAATTCAGAGAAGTTAAATTCCTGGTCCATTGTTACATAGCTTAAAAAAGACAGGGCTCAAATGGTATAGTCATCTCTTTTACCACACCACAGTTTCTATTCTGGCTCATACAGAAGCAAAATGTAATGCATTTAAGCTTTAGTGAGAAGCTGTGGCAATAACCTAGATGATTACAACTAAAAATACCTATCACTTCAATTATCTTTGTTTCCAGTGATGTTTTGGAATTGAAATTATCTAGATAATCCCACCACTCTAGATAAAATGTAAATTTCTTTACAACAGGAACAATTTTTCAGTTTTTCTGTATCCCCAGTCCCTAAGAGTTGAACATAGTAGGTACTTTATAAATGCTTTCTGGGTTAGATTGGTATTGCCTACTTTTAATTTCATTTTATAAATGGACAACTTTCAGTGGGAATATTAATATATTAGAATATTAAACACAGTTCTTAGAGAGTATTATTTCTAGGGATTGACTTCTTACAATTGTAGAAGATAGAACTAACATGGTAGAGAAAAGGCAGGTACTCACCTGAGCTTTTTCTCAAACCCTTCCAAAAACCTTTAAATAATCCTCCAAAACAAATTTTAAAGCAGCAACCCCCTCAAAAAATAGAAAAAGAACAGAGTGAATTAATTTTCCAGCTCAAGACAACTTAGAGGGTTAGCAGGAAAAGTCTGTTGCTCAAAGGTTAATTGTTTGCTACTTGTTCTCAAAAAGGACCATGACATGAGGGAAGAGATGCCATGACTTGCAAATGAATTGGATTTAAGTGAGGGAGGGCTGGGCAAAATCACGCGCCTCTCTTTCTCTTCTCCTCCGGAGCCATCTGGGTCCAGTGGCCAGGCAGATCAGAATGACTAGAGATGGCCCCGGAGGCAGTGGGAGAACCTGGCCTTTTTAAACTAAAGTCTTTAACAGGTTTCAGTTTGACTAAGGTGAAAGTGAAGTGCTATCCAGTGAAGGATGCACCCGTACAGATGGACTCCAGCAAATAGAGAGCAGGATTTGGGAGCAACTGAGCCAACAGCTGCAGTGGTGGTTTCCAGCTCTCTCAGCCCACAGGTGCAGGGAATGCCCATGGGCATCAGATAACTGCTTAAAATGGGATTAGAGGGATGCCTGTCCTGGCATCAGGGCAGGACTCTGTTGCGTTGTCCATACTTGCATTAGGATTTGCAGTCCTGAGTTTCAATTCCAGTGTAAGGAGGAGCACTAACAGAACAAAATTTGCATTTTCCAGAACATTGAAAGAGAGAATAGTAAACACACCTCTCCCTACATCATACCACTATGGAAGTACTGAAAACTTACAGGAACCCCAGAAAAAAACAGGTGCACAAAAAACTGAAGCAGGGACAATGCCTCTTACTCTCTGGAAGTAGAGCTCCATTTTAGTATAGAGTTAAAAGTCAAGAAATAGACTGAAAAATGGGGAAACAAAAAAAAAATCCTGATTATATAGTTACTATAGTGACAAAATCATAAACTCAGAAGATTACAACAAAGTCAAAACTTCTATATCCAAAACCTCAAAAAAAATTAGAAATTTGGTCCCAGACCATGGAAGAGCTCAAAAAAAAAAAAAAAAAAAAAAAAAAGACTTAAAAAATCAAGTAGGAGTAGTAGAGAAAAAATTAGGAAGAGGAATGAGAGTGATGCAAGAAAATCATGAAAAAGAGTCAACAGCTTGGTAAAGGAGATACAAAAAATACTGAAGAAAACACCTTTTAAAAAAAGCCCAGAGATGAGGCCAATAGTAAAGAAGGCACAAAATGCCAATGAAGAGAATAATACCTTGAAAAGAAGTATTGTCCATATGGAAAAAGAGTTGCAAAAATCCACTAAAGAAAAGAACTTGAAAAGTAGAATTTTCCAAATAGAAAAGGAAGTTAAAAAAAAAAAAACTTACTGAAGAAAATAATTCCTTAAAAATTAGAATTGAGCAAGTGAAAACTAATAACTTTATGAGACATTAACAAACAATAAAGCCAAACCAAAAGAATGAAAAGATAGAAAAAATGTGAAATGACGCATTGGAAAATCAACTGACTTGAAAAATAAAGCCAGGAGAGGGAAAAGAGAAATGGAAAGAATCCACTGATTACTTCCTGAAAGAGATTCCCAAATCAAAACCTCAAGAAATATAGCCAAATTCTAAAACTCCAAGGTCAAGGATAAAATATTGCAAGCAGCCAAAAAGAAACAATTCAAATATTGTGAAGCCACAGTCAGAATAGCACAAGATTTAGCAGTTTCTATATTAAAGGATTAAAAGGCTTGGATTGTCATTCCAGAGGGCACAAGATCTAGGATTACAACCAAGAATTACCCACCCAGAAAAAATTGAATATAATCCTTCAGAGGAACAAATGGGATATTCAATGAAGTTGAGCACTTTCAAATATTCCTGATGAAAAAACCAGAGCTGAACTGAAAAGTTGACTTTCAAATAGAAGACTTAAAAAAAACATTAAAGGTAAATAGGAAAGAGAAATTATTTAAAATTCAATAAGGTTTTTTATTCCTATATGGGAAAATTATGCTTGTAATGCCCTAATTTTTTTTTTATTTTTAGGGAAGTTAGGAGTATACATAAACAGAGGGTATAGATATGAGTTGAATATGCTGGGATGATTATATAAAAAATTAAATTAAGAAGTGAGAAAGAGAAGGAGAAAGGGAGAGATAAAATGATGTAAATTATCTGACATAAAAAGAGGCCTGAAAGAAATTTTATAATAAAGGGAAAGATGCAGGAAATGGAGATGGGGAAGTGAGTGGGGAAGTGGACCTTATTTTTTGTTCAGCTCTTGTCTTTTCATCAAAATAATTGAAAATCTCCTATTTCATTAAATTTTCATTCCCCCCACCTGAAAGATAATGCTTAGTTTTTCTGGTTAGTTGATTCTTTGTATTCCAAGCTCCTTTGCTTTCTGGAATATCATATTCCAGGTCCTCTGATTCTTTAATGTAGAAACTGCTAGATCCTGGGTAATCTTGATTGTGGCTCCTTGATATTTGAATTGTTTCTTCTTGAGAGGGCAGATTGAGGGAGGTGAGAAGCAAAAGACTGGTCATGAGGGAAAGGGTGAAAGGAGAGAGAGAAGTATAACTTAGGAAAAATACAGAGTTAGTAATCTTAACTGTGAATGTGAATGGGATCAACTCTCCCATAAAATAGAAGCAGATAGTAGACTGGATTAAAAGCCAGAATACTGCAATATGTTGTTTACAAGAAATACACTTGAAGCAGAGAGATATATAGAGAGTAAAGGTAAAAAGCTGAAGCAGATTCTATTTTGTTTCAGCTGAAATAAAAAAAAAAAAAAGCAGGGATAGTGATTCTGATCTCAGATCAAGCAAAAGAAAAAAAGAGATCTAATTAAAAGAGATAAGGAAGGAAACTGCATCTTGCTAAATGTACTATCAAAACTAAACATATATGCACGAAGTGGTGCATATATTCTATAACAAGTGGTATAGCATCCAAATCTTTAGAGAAGTTGAGTGAGTTGTAGATAGCAAAACTATACTAGTAGGGGGATCTCAACTTTTCTCTATCAGAACTAGATAAATCCAACCATAAAGTAAACAAGAGAAATTAAGGACATAAATAGAATTTTTAAAAAGTTAAATATGATAGACCTTTGGAGAAAAATGGATGGGGAGAAAAGAATATGCCTTTTTTTCAGTGGTACATGGCATCTATACAAAAATTGACCATGTATTAGACAATAAAAACCTCACAATCAAATGCAGAAAGGCAGAAATAGTAAATGCATTCTTTTCAGATCGTGATGCAATAAAAATTCTGTGTAATAAAGAGGAAAAATAGATCAAAAATTAATTTGAAACTAAATAATTTAATCCTAAAGGATAAGTGGGTGAAACTACAAATCATATAAACAATCTATAATTTCATCCAAGGGTGACAATAATGAGAAAGCATACCAAAACTTATAGGATGCACCCAAAGAAGCTCTTAGGAGAAGTTTTATGTCTAGATATTTGCTTGAATAAAATGGAGAACTAGAAGATCAATAAATTCAGCATGCAAATAAAAAAGCTAGAAAAAATATATAAATATAATCTGCTTGTGGGTCTGCCTACTTCAAGTCTCTCCTTAATCCAATCCATTCTATATTCAGACACCAAAGTCATTTTCTAAAGTGCAGGTCTTTCCAAGCTTATACAATAAACTCCAGTGGTTCTATATTGCTTTTAAAATCAAATAACAAAATCTTATTTGGCCTTCAAAATCTTTCATAACCTAGACTGCTTCTCTTCCTCTTTTCTAGTCTTCTTATAACTTCCTGTCATGTACTCTTCAATCAAGTGACACTGATCTTATATTCTACTCTCCATCTCTTGGCTTGTCATTTTCTCTTAATGCCCCCCCCCAATACATGGAAAGCTCTTCCTCCTCAATTCTGTCTACTAAATTTCATTTTATATCCCAACTAAAATTTCATCTAAAGGAGGACTTTTACAACCCCCCCCTTTTTTTGCTGAGACAATTGGGGTCAAGTGACTTGCCCAAGGTCACACAGGACGTGTTAAGTGTCTGAGACCAGATTTGAACTCAGGTCATCCTGAATTCAGAGATGGTGCTCTATCCACTGTGTCACCTAGCTGCCCCCTACAACCCTTCTTAATTAAAATGCCTTCCTTATTTTATTTTTTCCTATTTTTCCTGCATATATTTTGTGTCTTTTTAAGAGCAGTTTATTTTTGTAAGATTTCATGTTCTAATTCTTTTCTCTCTCCCTTATTTCCCTCCTTCCCAAGACTACAAGCAATCTTATATAGGTTAAATATGTACAATTATTTTTAAATATATCTCTATATTTGTCATGCTAAGAAAAAATCAGACCAAAAGGGGAAAAAAAATCACAAGAAAGAAAAAGCAAACAAACCAAAAAAGGTAAAAATGATATAGTGCAGCCCTTAGGAATAACCCCAAGGTTACTTAGCCTTGGGAATGATGAAGTTAGGCTTATCTTGTCTTGGGCTATCTTTCCTTAATGTATATGGCCAGAATGCTGAACCCAAAAGATTGCTGACTATTAGATAATAGTATGTTGGTCAGTGATAATGGATTTTCTGAAACTAATGGCAATAATAATGAGATGCTTAAAGTTAATGCAAGTGCAGAAGAAAATTGGATACCTGCAACTTAATCTAGTGACATTTTGGGCCTAAAAACATACCTCTTGAAGGTTCCCCCTATGGCTTTGCCTAGGTAACTATGAGTACTGCACCTGCACACAAAGTCAGAATGAGACTACTTCTTAACTCCACCTCCAAGCCATAAAATTAGTGAATATGACATGAAGCACATGATTACTCTTACATTTTGGGGGGGAATATATTTTTTATCTTTTTTCATGTAATAGCTTTTTATTTTTCCAAATACATACAAATATAGTTTTCTATTTTTTCACTTATTTATTTATTTAAAAACACATTGCTTTGTGAATCATGTTGGGAGAGAAAAATCAGAGCAAAAGGGAAAAACCATGGGAGAGATAAAGAAACAGGAAAAAAAAAAAAGAAGTGAACATAACATGTGTTGATTTACATTGTCTCCTTAGTTCTTTTTCTGAATGCAGATGGTATTTTCTTTCCAAAATCTATTGGGATTGCTTTGAACAAAGATAGTTTTCAACATTCACCTTTGCAAAACCTTGTGTTTCAAATTTTTCTCCCTCCTCCTCCTCTGCCCTCCCCTAGACAACAAGCAATCCATTATAAGTTAAACATGTGCATTTTAAAAAAATAATAACTTTATTTTCAAAATAAATGCAAAGATTGTTTTCAACATTCATCCTTGCAAAACCCTGTGCTCCAAATTTTTTCTCCCTCCCTTCCCTCCAGCCCTTTCCCTAAACAGCAAGTAATCCAATATATGTTAAACATGTGTAATTCTTCTATACATATTTCCACATTTATTATGCTGCACAAGAAAAATCAGATCAAAAAGAAAAGAAAAATGAAAAAAAATTCAAAAAAGCAAACAAAACAAAAAAAGGTGTAAAAACTATGTTAAGTGATCTATATTCAATCCCCATAGTCCTCTCTCTGGATGCAGATGGCTCCCTCCATACAAGTCTATTGGATTTGGCCTGAATCATCTCACTGCTGAAGACAGCCACGTCCATCAAAGCTGATCATCATATAATCTTGCTGACTTGTACAATGATCTCCTGGTTCTGCTGATTTCACTCAGCATCAGTTCATGCAAGTCTCTCCAGGCTTCTCTGAAATCGTCCTGCTGGTCGTTTCTCACAGAACAATAATATTCCATAACATTCATATACCATAATTTATTCATCCACTCTCCAATTGATGGACATCCATTCAGTTTCCAGTTTCTAGCCACTACTAAAAGGACTGCCACAAACATTCTTGCACAAGTGGGGTCCTTTCCCTCCTCGAAGATCTCTTTGGGATATAAGCCCAGTAGAGACTGCTGGGTCAAAGGGTACACACAGTTTGATAGTCCTTTGAACATCGTTCCAAATTGCTCTCCAGAATGGTAGGATCAGTTCACAATTCCACCTACAACCTGCGTATATATTGTTTATATTTTGTTGGTATGTCGTCTCCTTCATTATATCGTGAGTTCCTTGAGGACAGGGATTTTCTTTTGCCTCTTTTTGTATCCCCAGTGCTTAGCTCAGTGCCTGGAGGATATTAGCACTTAAAAGATAGTTATTGATTGAATAAACCCCACAGTTAGTACAACTGTCACACGTAGATAAAAACCAAAGAACTCTGAATCTTGGTTTATTTTTCTGTGATGTGGAGGATTGGACTACATAATGTGCTAGGTGCGGGGAATCTGTGGATAAAAATGCAGCAGTCTTATGTAAGACTATAAAGTTTAAGATCTGTGGGGGAGACATTTACACACAAAAGTGTAAGTCATTTCAATGAATTTCAAAGGTATAAACTAATTGCAGAAAAAATCTTTAATCAATTTGGGAGGAATCAAATATTTTTGATTATTTGATTATTTATCTCATGGGAAATATTTTTTAATTGATTGTAGAGAGTCAAAAATAGACTACATAGCTTTTACAACTGCAGATCAGTTTGGAAACTTGAGGTCTAGCAGTAAAACCATTGAGTTTTCAGGCTCAGGAGCACATTGAGTCATATTCTTGTGCCTGTGTCAGAGGATAGCAAGACAATGAGGGAGGGAGGAAGCATTGAAGGATTGTTACTTTCCTTCTGACCTCTCTATCCCACCATTGACCTAGTGATATCCTTATTAACTTGAAAAGATCAGAAGATCTGAAACTCCTATCTCCATTGATACATTATTTTCCAGAAGCAGTGGCTGATGGAAATCCCTCCATATAGAATGTAAGCTCTTGAAGCTTACTTGATACTGTTTCATTTTTGTCCAACTATTGCAGGACCTTGTACACTGATTACAAAGTAAATTCAACAAGGAAAAAACCCCTTCGGGAAAAGGGTTTTATACAAAGGGGAAAAGGACTTCCAGTAGCTTATTCTTTTGGTGTATATGCTTTTTAGGTTTGATCTCTCTCCTAGGAACTTGGAGTGTTTAAGGGGAGATTGCCATTCTTTTTGTTTAACTACCTTCCTATTATCCCACACTAATAAATAAGCTATCTATAAACTGACTAAGCATGGTTAGTTGAAAAGCACTGGAAACTACACCAGATAGGGATTTCTGAAAAATATACAATATTAGAAAAATAAAATCCCTAATTACCAAAGAAGCACAAGATAATTTTGGGTGGTGATGGAGGTGGTGGAACACTTAGCAGCTTAAGGGATCATGAAAGCATCATATAAAGAGTACTGCTTAAGCTGAAATGTGAAGAAAACAAGTGATTCTTGGAGGTAGTCATGTAGAAGTATATTTCTAGCATGAAGGAACAGCCTGTACAAAGATGGAGACAGGATGCTCTCTAAGTTCCCATCTCTTTAAAATTCTATTTTCTATGATTTTAAGAGTAATAAAAGTTGACATTTAGATATTGCTTTCTAGTTTACAGGGTTTTCTGTACAATTATATTAAGATGTTATGATAGTAACCCCATTTTACACGTGAAGATACCGAAATATAGAATACCTGAGTAACATCCCAGTCACACAACTAGTGACAGAACTGATATTTTCATCTGTTTGATTTCAAATCTAGTATTTACTGATTACATAACATTGTTTGTCCAGTTAGTAATGCCAGTAAAAATTCATTTATCTATCTTGACTGTATACTTAGAGTAAATTCAATGAAAATTACTAACTTTTAATTTTATATTGTGTAGATTTGAGCAACTTAGTTAATCAAATGCAAACGCAAAAAATCTGTGTGTATGTATGTTTATAATTTTATGTGGGACAGGAAGAGATTCTACAAACTTACTACTTCAGAGAAAAATCTCAGAATATCAGTATTTTAAGGTCATAGATCAGGGGGTGAGGACAAGGGGAAATTGGGTGAGATTTTTCATAGGCTTGTGTGCCCAATTTGTATGTTTCTTTGAGGCTCCACTTGTAGATGTTTTCATATTGTTGTGCTTTAATCTGCTCCCAGAGTACATCAGTTCTCTTTCTGGAGGTAGATAGCATTTTTCATCATGAATCTTTCAGAACTGTTTTGGACCATTTTATCGATCAGAATAGTTACCATGTACAATGTTTTCCTTATTCTTTTCACTTCATTTTCCATCATTTCATGTAAGACTTTCCCCAGGTTTTTTCTGCAACCAGCCCCCTTATCATTCTTATAATACAATAGTATTCCATTACAACCATATACCACAACTTTTTCCAGTCTTTCTCCAAATGATGGCCCTTCCCTCAATTTCGAATTCTTGTCTCTACAAAAACCAAAAAATCCTACTATAAACATTTTTGCACATATATGTGCTTTTACTTTTTCTTTTAGCCCTGTAGTATGTAGATTTAATAGTATTGCTAGGTCAAAGGTTATGCACAATTTTATAGCCTTTTGGGAATAGTTTCAAATTGTTATCCAGGATGACCTCCATTCCTTTAATGTTGCAGCTACTAAGTGTTGCGTAAACCTGATTGTGGCTCCCTGATATTTGAATTGTTTCTTTTTGGGTATTTGTTATATTTTGTCCTTGGCCTGATAGTTCTATAATTTGGTATAATATTCCTTGGAGTTCTTGTTTTGGAATCTCTTTTTTTTTTCTTTTTTCTTTTTTTTAAAACTGAGGCAATTGGGGTTAAATGATTTGCCCAAGATCACACAGCTAGGAAGTGTTAAATGTCTGAAGTCAAATTTGAACTCAGATCCTCCTGATTTCAGGGCTGGTGTTCTATCCACTACACCAACTAGCTGCCCCTTGGAAACTCTTGAGATGATTTGAGGATTCTTTCAATAACTATTTTGCCTTCTAGTTCTAGGATATAAGGGCAGTTTTTCTTGATAAATTTCTTGAAAGATGCCTTCTAGGTCCTCCTTTGATTATGGCTTTCATCTAATGATGCTGTTTCTCCTGAATCTATTTTCCACATGAGTTTTTCTCCCCAGAGGTATTTTGTATTTTTTTCCACTTTTTTAATTCTTTTTTTCATTTATTTTTGAATTTCATTGATTTTTGATGTTACATAGAGTCATTGGCTTCCTTCCATTTGCTCAATTCTAACTTTTAAGGAATTGTTTTCCCCAGTTAGCTTTCTAAGAGCAACCTTGTTTTTGACAAGGTAGAGGAACTCAAAACTAAATTGCCAACATGCATAGGATTATGGTGAAAGCAAGGGAATTCCAGGGGAAAAAAATCTTCCATTTCATTGAATATACTAAAGCCTTTTACTATATGGGTAAGGTCCCCCAAAAGACAGGAATACCAGATCATTTTACTTTTCTCCTAAGAAGCATGTATGGGAGCCAAGAAGCAACAATTAGAACTAAACATAAGATAACTGATAGGTTTAATATTAAAAAAGGAAAGCAACAAGACTATAAATTGTCAATTTTTTTTTATCGTGAGTATATCATGCAAAATGCCTGGCTGGATAAATCAGAAGCTGAAATTAAGGTCTCTTTGAGAAAGATCAACAACCTCAGATATGCAGACAATATCACTCTGATGACAGGAAGTGAATAATGAAGAAGCCTTTTGAGAGTAAAAGAGGAGAGTGTAAAAGCTAGAATGAAGTTTAGCAACAGAAACTAAAAACCTAAGATCTTGGCAACTGGTCCCATCACTTCCTGACAAATATGTGGAGTAGAAATGAAGCAGTGTCAGATTTTATATTTCTTCAAAAGTGACTACTGCAGTCATGAAATTAAAAGATACTTGCTCTTAGAAACAAAGCTATGGCAAATATGGGAAGCACACTAAAAATCATAGATATCATTTTGTTGACAAAGGTCCACGGAATTAAAATTATGGTTTTTCTAGTAACAATATATGGCTGTTAGATTAAAAGGAAACTTAAGCATCACAGAGTCAATGCTTTTGAATTGTGGTGCTAGAAAAGACTTTTGAGAATCTTTAAGACAGCAAGGAAATCAAATCAGGCCATACTTAAAGAAATTAATTCACACTAGTTATTGTAAATTCAAATACTGAAGCTAAACCTTAAATACTTGGATCACATAATGAGAAGATGGGACTTGTTGGACAAGACCCTGATGTTGGGAAAGACTGAAGGCAAAAAGAGAAGAGTATGGCAGAGGATGAGAGGAAGAGATAGTGTCCTGGAAACAATGAACATGAGCTTGTATAGACTTCAGAAGAGAGTGGAGGATAGAAGGACCTAGAGTGCTATGGTCCATGGAGTTATGAAGTTAGACAAGACTGAATGACTGAACAACACAGCCAGGGTTCCCTTTTTTTTTTTTTTTTTTTTTCATTGATTCCCTTGATAATCTTGATCTTTTCTTCTAGATCAATTGTGTTATTTTTTCTAGCTTTGTAAAATAATTCTTTGGTTGTTTGGCATGACTTAATTTGGATAAAATTATTATTTTTTTTTGTATTGGCTTGGCTCACCCATGATCAATTATTAAAAGTGTCTTTATTTGTGTGAAAAATGTTTTGTAATTGTGTTCATAAAATTCCTGGTTTTGTCTTGGAAAGTACATTCCCAAGTATTTCATATTGTCTGCATTTATTTTGAATAGAACTTTTTCTATCTCTTCCTTGAATCTTGATAGTAATATAGAATGCTAATTATTTATATGAGTTTATTTTATAACCTGCAATGTTACTCAAGGTTTGAATTGTTTCATCTATTTTTAGATGATTCTGTAGGGTTCTTTAAGCATATCATTATATCATCTATGAGCATGATTGTTTTATTTTTTTCTTTGCCTATTTTTATTCCCCCAATTTCTCTTTTTTGTCTTCTTGCCATAACTAACATTTCAAATGCAAGATTGAATAATTCACCTTTGATCTTAATTGGAAAGGCTTCTATCTTAAGGTAATTGAGATGTTTGCTGATGGTTTTAGATAGATATTACTTATAATTTTAAGGAAAATTCTACTTATCCCTCTGCTTTCTAGTATTTTTAATGGAGTTTGCATTTGTCAAAACCTTTTCCTGTATCAATTGATATAATAATTATTTTTATTATTGATATGGTCAATTATGTTGATAGATTTCCAAATATTAAACCAGTTTTGCAATTTTTGGTATAAATCTCACCTGGTTATAGTATATAATTTTTGTGATATATTGCAGTAATCTCCTTTGTATTTTATTTAGAATTTTTGTATTAATATTTATTAGAGAAATTGACTTAATAACTTCTATTTTCTGTTTTTGCTTTCCCTGGTTTATATATGAAAACCATATTTAGGTCATAGAAAGAATTTGATAGGACTCCTTCTTTCCTTATTTTTTAAATAGTTTATATGATACTGAAATTAATTGTTCCTTAAATGTTTTGTAATATTCACTTGTAAATCCATCTGATCCTGGGCCTTTTCATAGGCTTGTTTGATTTCTTTTTCTAATATAGTGTTATTTAAATATTCTATTTCCTCTTCTGTTAATATAAGCAATTTATATTTTTGTACACATTCCTCTATTTCATTTAGTTTGTCAATTTTAGTGGCATATAACTACCAGTCTCTTTAATTTATTTTCTTTGGTGATACAGTTCCCAGTTTCATCTTTGATTCTAGTAATTTGGTGATTTTTTTAAAAAGATCAAATTAGCTAATAATTTATTTGGGGGAATTTTTTTTCTTCCTAAAACCAGTTTGTAATTTTATTTTTCAGGTCAATAATTTTTTAATAAAATTATAAACATTTAGAGATGTAAAATTTCCCCTAAGTACTGCTTTGGCAGCATCACACAAGTATTAGTATGTTTTCTCATTATTGTCATTACGATTATGAAATTATTATTTTTTATGATTTGTTTTTGGCCCACTCATTCTTTAGAATTAGATGCTTTAGTTTCCAATTAATTTTTAATCCAAAGGCATTTGCTGAATGTAATTTTTATTGCTTTGTGCTATGAAAAGGGTACATTAGAATTTTCTCCCTTCTTGCATTTTTGTGAGTTTTTTTATGCCCTAAAATGTGGTCAATTTTTGTTAAAAGTTCTATGTACAGCTGATAAAAAGGTATACTCCTTTTTATTCCAATTCATTTTTTTCTAGAGGTCTACCAAACATATCTAACTTTCCTAGAATTCTATTAACTTCCTTATTTTTTGCAATTATATTTATCTAGGTCTGAGTAGGGAAAGTTGAGGTCCCTTACTAGTATAATTTTAATATATATTTCTTCTTGAACTCATTTAATTTTTCCTTTAAGAAATTAGTTACTAATTCCTTTAAGAATCTGGATATTATGCCATTTGATACATAATATGTTTTGTACTCATATTACTTCATTGTTCATGACACTTTTAAAAAAGCTAAGTGGTGTTTCTTTAATTATTTTTATTAATTAATTAAATGTATTATTTATTTATTTATATATTAAACCTATTTTTGCTTTTACTTTATCTGAAATAATGATTGCTACCCCTACCTTTTTTTTAACCTCAACTGAAGCAAAACAGATCCTGCTTCAGCCCCATTATTTTAAATCTGTGTGAATGTTTCTATTTTAAATGTTTTTTTTTTGTTTTTTTGTTTTTTGCTTTTTGCTGAGGCAATTGGGGTTAAGTGACTTGCCCAAGGTCACACAGCTAGGAAATGTTAAGTGTCTGAGATTAGATTTGAACTCAGGTCTTCCTGACTTCAGGGCTGGTGCTCTATCCACTGCGCCATCTAGCTGCCCCTATTTTAAATGTTTTTGTTTGTTTTTCTGAACAAGAAATTGTTTGACTCTTGTCTCCAATCCATTCTGTTGTCCACAATTGTTTTATGAGTGAGCTCACCCCATTCACATTCACAGTTATGAGTACTAACTATGAATTTCCTGCCTTCCCCTTTTTTTCTATTTATTCATTTCTCTGTGTCTCTATCTTGCTGTCTCCTTTGTTTCTCTTGAAAAAATGTGTTTTGCTTCTGACTACTGCCCTTCCTTTTATCAAGGGTGATAAGATAAATTTGATGGTGCATTTCTATACTCACCTGAGTGTGTATTTGTATTCTTCTCTCTGAATCAATTTTGATGAGAGTGAGTGAGATTCAAGTGTTGCCTGCTTCCACTTCCTTTTTGCTGTAAAAGCTCTTTATTGCACACCTCTTTTTTGGAATATTATTTTCCCCATTTTTCCTTTCCCTTCCCATTCTTTCAGTGCATCCCTTTTTCTCACTGCTCTCTACTACTTGGAGATCATCTCAACATAATTTTCTCTTATTCATGCCTTCTATCTCAAATCCTTCTAACTGCCTTAATAATGATAAAGTTTTATGAATTACATTTATCACCATCCCATTTAGTAAGCAGTTTAAACATATTATTTCTTTTTTGTAATATTTTTATGCCTTTCTTGAGGCTTATACCAAATTTTATATTCAGCTCTATTCTTTTCATCAAGAAAGGCTCAATGTCTTCTATTTTATTAAATATTCATTTTCCCCTGTTTTTATGGGTAGTTTCTTCATGATTGCAATTCTGGGTCCATTGCCTTCCAGAATATCTTATTCCAAGTCTTTCACTGTTTTGATGTGGAAACTACTAAATATTATGTGATCCTGGCTATGACTCCATATTTGAATAGTTTCTTTCTGGCTGTTTGAAATAGTTTTTCTTTGACTTCAACTAGGAGTTTTTATTTTAGGATATCTTTCAAGAGGCAACTAAAGGGTTCTTTCAATTTCTATTTTAACCTCTGTTCTAAAATATCCAGGTAGTTTTCCTTTATTTCTTGAAATTTAATGTCTTAGTCCTTTTATAAAATCATGATTTTCAGATAACCCAATAATTCTTAATTTTTCTCTTTTATCTATTTTCCAGATCAATTATTTGCTTGATGTAACATTTCACATTTTCTCCTATTTCTAAAAAATTCTTTTTCATTTTGGTTTACTACTTTTTTTGTGCCTCATGGAATTATTAGCTTCCACTTGCCCAATTCTAATTTTTAATCTTGTAAGTTTTGTGCCTCTTTTGTCAGTGGCCAATTTTGATTTTTTGGAGTGTTATTTTCTTGACTTTTTTGTGTATCTTTTACCAAACTGCTAATTTTTTTTTCATAATTTTCATGCTTCATTTTAATTTTTCTCAAATTTTCCTCCATTTATCTTTTTTTTATTTTTTAAAATCTTGTTTTTTTTTTTTAAGTTCTCCTGTGAATTCTTGTTGGGCTTATGTCCAGTTTGCAATTTTTCTCTAATATGTTGCTTGTAGCTTTTTTTCCCCCTGTTGTCTTCTTTTGAGTTTGTCTTGATTTTTAGTGATCAGATTCTTTTTTCCCCTTACTTGCTTATTTTCTAGCCTTTTTTTTTGCTTTGAATTTTATGTTCAAGTTTGGTTCTACTCACTTGGTTTCAGGTGAGGGGCATGGTTTCAAGCTTCAGATTCATTGCACTGCTGTTTTCCGAGCTAATTCTGGACTTTTGTTAGTTTTTGGTGCTTCCAAGGTAATGTGATCTGAGGAGAGGTAGAGTCAGTCAATGCTCTCTGAGGGTGTACTTTGGTCTTTACCCAGGAAGGACTTCTACAACCTTGCAACCTCAAGCACTTTTCTTTTTTGGATTTGGGACCAATCCCCTGGTTTCTTGCCACCACAAGCCTTCCTCTCTTCCCTAGAATTTCAACCCCAAACTTCAAATGAACAATGGAGTTGCCAAATAGCATCTAGTCTTATGCTGAGTACCAGCATAGGGTTCTCTTGCTATCTCTTTCTGAACAGTTGTCCAGGTCCCCTAACATCTCTGAGCTGAGAGCTCTTAAAGCTGCTGTTACCATTGTTATGCCTCCAGGCCCACTGCTAGTTTTGCCTCTGGTTTGGACCAGCCTTCATTCCATTATCACAAACCTCTCTTTTTATGTTCTCTTGAGCTGCAAAAATTACCCTGACATTTTGTTTGTATATCATTTCAGAATTCAATTGGATTTTTTAAATTTTATTTTAAAATTGCTTTGAGTAGAATATTGGAAAAACTTGACTTTGTTGCTGCCTCTGTTCTGTCATCTCTCAAGATATTGCTTTCTCAAAGTCACCATTGATCATTTACCCATTCTGGTAGTCTTTTTGTTGACCCATCTGCTACATTTGACAATGTTGGTCACCCTTCTTTTTGGATATTATCTCTTTTTGATTGTTAATGACACTATTCTCTTTTGCATCATTCTCCCTCTCTCTTGCTAGTTTATCATCCATCTAGATAATTCCTCTTAATTGTGGGTGTTCTCCAAGTTTCAATCATAGATCTTCTTTTCTTATTTCTCTATATTCTTCTTTTGGGCTTAATTATTATCTTTATGATCATGACTGGAAAGTCAATATAGTCCCATATTTATTCTGAGTTTCAATCCTGCGTCACCAATTTCCTATAGGACATTTTAAGCCAGATGTCAGGACATTTTAAGCCAGATGTCCAAGAGATATCTCAAACTACACATATCCAAAGTAGAATTCACTGCCTTTACCCAGACCTCTTCCTTCAAAATTTTCCTATTTCTGTTGAAAATCCCACTGATTTGCCAGTCTTCCAGACATGGATGCTTGGTGTTCTCAAATGTTCCTTCTCCCTCAACTCTATGCACTGAATCAGGTGACAAATCTTGCCACCTCCATTTCTATGTTATAATATCTCTTGCATTCAGTTTATACTTCTATTCACACAGTATCACCTCTCCCTTAGATTTCTACAAGAGTCTCCTAATTGGTCTTCTCCCTCAAAACTCCACTCCAATCCATTTTCCACAAATCCACTAACGTTATTTCCTTAAGTGCAGATCTAATCATGTCCACACCTCAATCAATTCCAATGACTTTCTCTTGACTCTAGAATCATATATTACATACCCTTAGCTTTTAAGACTCTTTTATATTCTTCTCTATCTCAACCTGTCTTTTTAGCCCCATTGCCCATAGTTCTCCCCATTACACTCTGTGATCCAGCTAAGATGGCTTTCTCACATATAACACTCAAATTCACATTTCAATGCTTTTGCATTGGCTGTTCTCAGCATTCCTCTCCCTTCCTAATCCCAGAGAACTACCAAAATAACAAGTCGTATTTTTAAAAGAAGGAAAAATCAGCAAGACTGATGGATATATTTTAAAAGCATGAAATTATCAATATTATCAAAAATGTACAAAAATATAAGCAATGTATTGCATTTGTAGACCTTCTATTTAAGTGAAGTGTCTTTTCAGTCACTTTGGGACCATGTTTGTTCTTTGTAATTTTACTTGTGTTCATTTGTTTTGTGGTGGTTCTTTGCATTTACATTATTATAGTCATAGTGACTCTGCTTACTTCAGTTTATAATAAGTCTTTCCATGCTTCTTTTATGTATTATATTCACTATACCTTACAGCACACTAATATCTTTATTCAGTTTTTAGGGAGGAAACTGAATTAAAACAAGGATATTTGAAGTGAATATAATTCCAATTCTTCGGAGTAAAACTCAGAGGGAGAGAGAGAAGAGAAGAGAAAGAATTCAGCCTTTTTTAAATATAAAAAAATTACTTTCTGTTAAACTTTTACTTTATTTCTTGGTGGTAATCAAAGATATGGCAAGATTTTCTCTTAAGTTACATTAATGGATTAAGAACAGAAATCTGAACTAGTATCCCTGTCCAAAACCTCTAAATATCAAAGTTTGCAAAGCAAAGGAATACACCAATTAGCCTTTCTGTACTTTAAATATTGTTCTGCTTGCCTTACCTTTAGGAAGTAAATTTCATTCAAATTTATCTTGTCCTCTGGGGAAATTTAAAAAAAAATCCATTTCGTATAAAAGATTACAGACTGGTGTGATTTGTAATCCTTTCCCAGCATTTGGAGCTGTTGTTGAAACATGGATTAGCCTAAACCTTTTCTTTTTCTTTCTTTTTTTTTGAATATATCTATTTTAAGCAATCAAATCATAGAATTTTCAGGATATTACAATGACAGAATTAATATCACTCCCCTAATTGAACATAACAAATATGAAGGGTGAGGAGTAGGCTGGGCATATGAATGATTGCTCTCTAATGTATCTAATTTACAAATAAACATTTTAAGCTTTAATTGCTTAAAACTACACTAAGACTTTTAGATTACCCTGTATAGTTATATTTAAGTACCAGCTGGTAGACCATAAAATTAGACAGCTTTAGCCCTTTTTGACTAGCTGGATTGTTTGAGTTTATTTTAATCTTGTTTTTTTTCAAGATCCAAATTAAAATAATGGGAAATTTGCCTACAGTATAAATTGATATTTTAGAATTATACTATCTCCCCTTCCTTTCCATCCTGTGTTTATTTCTGGAAGATAGCAATAAGTTCAGTTTTTAACCAAAGCCTACATATAATACTGGGCTAGGTTAGTATGTGGGAAGAATGCAGAGGTTGTTATAAAATTTTCCAGGATTCCTACAGGATACTAGAGATTGTTTGTGTTTTTAAAGGGAAGTCCTCTGTTTCTTCCCATGTAAAGTTTTTATCTACAATATACTTATTCATTCATTCACCAGTTATTTTGACTTTAGTTTTGTCACTGGACTTACATGACTGGAAGAGAAAGTGAGGCTGATGACTTTGGACAACTTTGCCCCTCTTAAATAGACTTCATGCAGGAGTTACATCACCCTAAAATATCATAGGTCCTCTTCAAAAATGGACAGGAAACAACAATATTTCCTCCAGAATCTTGCATGCTGAGCTGCACAATAGGGCTTAATCAGTACTTGTATTAAATTGCATTCTGATCCCAAAGTGAAAAATATCCTTTTAGATTTAGTAATTTGTAGCTAATTACAATAATTACCTTGGTCTTATTCAAGTCTTTTCTCAGTTTTAGGAAAATGAACCCAGATAAATGTTAAATGGGTACCTATATCCTAGAGTTGTTTTAAGAATAAAATGAGATAACATGTATTTTGCAAACCTTTAAGAACTATATAGTTCTTATATAGTGTTTATATAAACACTAACAAGATTTTTTTTTTGTCCAATGAGTAATATGACGATGGGGACTTACCCCATTTTCTCTTTTTCTACCTTGACTCTGTAATTCTTCTCAGACTATAAGCACTTTTTCTTTGGGTAATGAAGTGATGTTATTATTTTTTAAAATTATCACTGTATATTCAGTGGAGATCAGATAATGTATAATAAGTCTCTATTTTACTATTATTCTTTGATGTAGAATGTTCTTCAGACCATTAGGCAGGTGGATCCAATTGCTTTTTTGTAATTGTATGGATTATAATCTCATCCTATCTACACTTTTTTGAAAGTATTTTTGATATAACTCCAGCAATAAACAAGATGTCAGATGTCCATCTGATCCATCCAACTCTCATCCATGGATCCAAAAAATTGTAACATGCACACTAGCCATACCCAGATAAACTATTTCAACAGATGGGCTAAACCAGGTGGAGGTAACCACGGGGTCTCAAACCCTATGGAGAATTAGGGCGGTGTCTACCTCAACCATCTTTCCCTGGTGGAATGGGCAGATGAGAACAATTTGTTCCAAGGGCCACGGAGGCAAGTAAAGCAAATGTTGTAGAGCACTTAGAGCTTGGTTGGACACTAAACACATCAAGGACATCCCCTGAACCTTGAGTCACCAGTCATCTTGGACTCTGCCCTGCCCCCAGACACTGGTGACTCTGGAAGACAGAGGAAGCTGATGATTTCTTGCATTCTTAGACATGTTGTCAAATGCCTGCAATGAGGATCAACATGAAATCAAAGTCAGCTACCCCACTAAAGGTAAATTCTTCAATTTGAAAAGGCTGCAAACCAAAACTAAAGTGGAGGGAGTGTTGGTGAGTTATTTATTTATTTATTTTTTTTTGCAGATGATTGTGCACTTAGTGCAGCCTCTCAAGCTGAAATGCAGCAAAGCATGGATCAATTCTCTGCTGTTTAGGCTAATTTTGGCCTAAAAATTAACACCAAGGAAACACAGATCTTCCCTCAGCCAGCACATCATCCATATGTGGGACAACCAGTTACAATAAATGGAGAAGTTCTGAATGCTGTGGATAAGTTCACTTGCATCGGCAGTATACTTTCCAGGGATATCCACACTGATGATGAGATTGACCCATCGATTGACAGAGCTAGCCCAGAGTTTGGAAGGCTCTGAAGGAAAGTGTCAGAGAGGAGAGGGATTGGACTGACTCCCAACCAACGGAAGGTCTCCAGACCCAAATACTCTGCTGACCTCATTGTTGAACACCCATGAAACCGGGACAGCACACCAGTGCCATGGCAGGAAACTGAATCACCTCCACTTGAATTGTCTTAGGAAGATTCTGAAGATCCCCTGGCAGGTTAAAATACCAGACAATGAGGTATTTTCCCAAAATAAACTGCCGAGCAAGTAGCAGAAAGCACAACTCTGTTGGGTGGCCATGTCGTTTGAATGTCAAAAGTATGTTTGCCAAAAGCATACTTTATGGAGAATTCTCACAGGGTAAGTGATTACAAGGTGGTCCTAAAAAGCAAATGAGAATTAATTTTATGATACAGGAGACACAGACACAGGACTGCCCAATCTGGTGTGTCCTCCTCAGAAAAGGTGCTATGTTCCATGAACAAAGCAGAATTGGATTATCTCGAAGAAACAGGAGATGCACAGAGTGAGAGAAGCTGCCCCAAATGCTCATAAGGACTATTTGTGTCTGACCCGTGGTGGAGCATTCTGAGCTCATATTGGTCTGATCAGCCACAGTCAGACATAGCGATGCCATTTTGGTCCTCTTCCAAAGTGAAGAAAAGCAACTGTTTTCATTTCTTTTAATTACCTTGAAAGCTTTTGATTCCATGTAGTTTGGAGGCTGAGTAGTTGGTATGGGTTCTGTTTAAAACATTGTTCTAAAATTTTCATGGCTCATTGTGTCCAGGTTATTGTGGGCTATAGTTCTGTCTGTAATGACAAGTGATTTACTCAAGGATATATTGGGGTTTGTATTTGTGCTGTACAGGTTTGTTATCTGTTCATTTACAAAGGATAGCAAGCTTCTAGCAAACAAATTTATCCACTTCATTATGTCTAATAGATGCTAAATTTTTTGCAATGGAACTATATTTGCAATAGTGATATATTAGTTTTTACTATTTAATTATATATGTGATGGGGAATTGTTCAATGGGTATCAGATTTCAGAACAAGAGCAGGGACCTCTACCTACTGCTCACCTACATGGGGAGTTGGTGGACCTACTTCTGAAAATAAATGATAAATTGAAGTTTCTTTGTTGCAAAAATAGCTCTGTAAGTTTTTAATCAGGTTGTTGTATGCTGTGAGAACATCTCTCAATTCTCTTTCTCCCTTTTGATAAGGAAGTATTAATATATCTACAGTTTCTTTGGGAATGATGAGGTCTATGTTTTGTTAACATTGCATTTTTTTTAATATCTCCTAGATCCACTGTTGTTCACTTTGCTGTATCAAAAGTTTATGCCAAATTGGTATTATGTGGGGCTTCATTGATGTAAATGTGTTCTTCCCATTAAGCTTTAACTTCAACATGCCAATAAGTTTTTGACATACAAAATCTCAGCTTTTTCCTCGATAGTCTAATATTCAACATGTCTTCCCTAGAGAAGATCAAGTATCTGTATATATTACTTTTATCTATTGGTTCAATTTGACCTTTGCCTTCAAGTTCTTCAAGCCCAGGTCTTTATTGTTTCTTGGGACTTAAGAAGAATTTTATATTTATCATATCCAAATGATATTCTGATATCATAGGAGAAAAAAACCAGGATACTAGATATCTACATGTTTAGTAAAGTATGTCCTGGCTCACTTTCCTAGGGCCAAACCTGTTATATCTGCCTCTCAGTATGGATATAAACCTGAGGGAATTCTCTAATGCCATCAATTAGATACTTTACTAAATATGTAGATATCAAGTATCCTGGTATTTGCATTATATTTAGATATATTTTATGTATTTATATTATATGATCAAGTCATGAGTGCAAAACTGAGTCAATGAATTTCTGGTATAGATGTTACAGTTCTTTCAATAACTGTCATATTCATAAGTTCCTTTTTGTATTTTTAGGACCTTTTATTATGTACTTTTTGTTCCTGATCTAATAAATTGTTTTATTACAAGTATTTGAAGTTTTTTAAAACAACATTTGGTTTAAATAGCTTTGTATAAAGTATATAAATAGATAGCTGGTCTGTATTTGGAAGGGTCACTGGGATTTTCATCCCATATAAAAAATATGGGATGCTTTCTGTTTAAAAAGATGAGATCATATTTGCATCACTGAAGAAGCAAGTAAAATGTTATTCCAGTAATTTATTAGTCACTGTAAATGACTAGAGCCAATATTTTTGTATCTTACCCAGATCCACTGTATTTCATTCCACAGAGATATTAGAGGTCTGTAGGTAGAGGCCTGAATATCCCAGACATGTTTTTCCTTAGGTGATCAGGAAGTTATGATGGACCTTAGCTTTTGTTCTCTGAATCAATTAAATCTTGAAATTGTTAATATTATTTAAGGAAAAACTAACCTCACTTGCATGGGGTAGGGCCTTAGGATGTTGTTTCTGTCAGTTGTCTCATTTTGGAAAGTATTCTGTAATTGTGTTGATAATTCCTGGGTTTGTTTGTCTTGATAGGTAGATTCCCAAATATTTTATATTGTCTATTGTTGTTTTAAATGGGATTTCTCTTTATTTCTTGCTTCTGGATTTTATTGGAAATATATAGAGATGTTGATGTCTTATGTAGATTTATTTTCTGTCCTGAAACTTTGCTCAAGTATTTTATTAGTTAATTTTCTAGGATTCTCATAATCTACAAAGAATAGATCATTTTGTTTCCTCATTGACCATTCTAATTCCTTCAATTTCTCCCCCCCCCCCTTATGCTATATCTAGGATTTCTAATACAGTATTGATTAGTAGTGATAGTGGGCATTCTTGCTTCACTCTTGATTTTGTTGGGAAGGTTTCTAGCTTATCTCCAGTACAGATAATTCTTGCTGATGGTTTTAGTTAGATAATTATTTATGATTTTAAGAAAAGTTTCATTTATTCTTATTCTCTTTAGTGTTTTAGTAGGAATGAATATTTAAAAATTTTCCCTACATCTATTGAGATAATCATATGATTTCTGTTGGTTTTGTTTCTGATATGGTTAATTGTGCTGATGGTTTTCCTAATATTGAACCAGCCCTACATTTCTGGTATAAATCCCATCATGTTTATGATTGCTTTAATCTCCTTGCTAGCATTTTATTTAAATATTTTGTATCAATATTCACTAGAGAAATTGGTCTCTAGCTGGTTCTCTGTTTTGACTCTTTCTGCCTTTTATAGCAGCACCTTTTTTGTTAGGATTCCTTTGCCTATTTTTCTAAATAGTTTATATAGAATCAGGATTTAATATTCTTTAAAAGTTTGGTAGAATTCACTTGTGAATCCATTTGGCCTTAATGATTTTTTTTATTAAAGATTTTTATTTGCAAAACATATGCATGGGTAATTTTTCAACACTGACCCTTGCAAAGCTTTGTTACAAATTTTTCCCTCCTACCGCCCACCCCTCTCCTAGATTGGAGGAAGTCTAATACATATTAATTATGTTAAAATATTTGACAGACAAGTATTTTAACATAATTAACATGTAGTGGATATCCTGCCATCTAGGGGAGGGGTGGGGAGTTGGGGGGGGAAAATTTGTAACAGAAAGCTATGTAAGGGTTAATGTTGAAGAATTACCCATACATATGTTTTGCAAATAAAATAAAATTAAAAAATATATATATTTGACAGATCGAATATGTGTATACATATTTATAAAGTTATCTTCTATGCAGGAAAAAAAACCTGAGAAGGAAAACATAATATAAGCAAACATCAATAGAGAGTGTGAAAATGCTATGTTGTGGTCCAGACTCAGATCCCACAGGCCTTTCCCTGGATGTATATGGCTTTCTTCACTTTATGATTCTTTCTTAATGACTTATTCAATTTCTTTTTCTAAAATTGGACTGTTTAATTGAATTAGTTATAATTAAATATGAATACACATAAAATAAATGTGAAACCAGCAAAATATAATTAAATTATAATTAAGTGTGGTAATTAATTAATAATAATTAAGTTGTTCTATCTTCTCTTCTGGGCAATTTATGTTTTTATAAATATTATTTTACATTTATATTTATAATATATATTTATATAATGACACATATATAAATATATACTTATTAATATTAATCAATTTTTTATTATCAGATTTCATATAATTGGGCAAAATATTTAATAACTGTTTTAATTTCCTCTTCATTGGTGTTGAATAAACTTTCATTTTTGATATTAGTAATTTGATTTCCTTCTTTACTTTTTCTAAATTAAATTAACCAATGTTTTATCTATTTTATTGTTTTTTTTCATAATACTAGCTTCTAGATTTACTTATTATTTCAAAAGTTTTCTTACTTTGAATTTTATTAATCTCATCTTTGACTTTTAGGTTTCCCAATTTGGTGTTTAATTGGTGATTTTCAATGTGTCCTTTTTCTAGGTTTTTTTTTCCTTTGGTTGCATGCCCAATTCATTGATCCACTTTTCCTCTATTTTATTGATGCAAATATTTAGAGAGATAAATTTCCTGCTAAGTACTGTTTTGATGCTTATGTGTCCGGACCTGCTCATTTCGGTACCAGTCCAAATCTGATCATGGATAAGTGATGAGCAGAACTCTCAAGGATGGTCAAGCAGGAGTCCATTTATTCAAAAAATCTTCAGTCTTACATATCTGTGCTTATGTAATACACTTACATAACTATAGTACACTGAGTATGAGCTAACTATAGGATACTGTACATGTGGGAACACATAAACAACTTGCTATTGTATTAAGATGTCTCTTTGCCACTTGGTATCACTCTGCTTTATTTATAACACAGGTTGTCACTGCCCTCTGACTTCTCAGGAAGGCTGAGAAGCCCTTGGGGTAGGTAGGGAGCCTAACCAGACACTGTCAGCAAGGTTCCTTTTACTGGACTAAAGGATTTTATACCTTGCCCAGGGTTTCCCACTATCTGTGGCCCTCTACACTTATGCATCCCATAAATTTTGGCATACTGTTCCATTGTTTTCATTTTCTTTAATGAAATTATTGTTTCTATAATTTGCTCTTTTACTGATTTATTCTTTAGGATTTAATTTAGTTTCCAATTAATTTTTATTCTATCTTTCTGCTTCCCTTTGTTAAATGTAATTTTATTGTATTATCATAATCTGAACAGGATGCCTTTAATATTTCTGCTTTTTTTTGCATTTGGTTATGAATTGTTTTTTTTTAAATGCAGGTTCCAGCTAGTACTAAAAAAAAAAAAGGTATATTCCTTTCTATTTCCATTCAATTTTCAGAGGTCTATAATTTTTTCTAAGTTTCTATTCACTCAGTCGCAGGAGTCTTTCTCTGTAAAATGTCTCTGAAAACATCTTGCTCATAAGTCCTTATAACAATCGCTTTTCATGACAATCATACACTACAATTTGTTCTGTCATTCCCTAATTGAGAGGCATCCCTTTGATTTCCAATCCTTTGCCGCCACAAAAAGAGCTGCTATAAATACTTTTTATAATATAGCTCCTTTCCCCTATCTTTTTCCAATCTCTTTAGGTTACATACCTAGTAGTGGTATGAGTAGCTCAAAAGGTATGTATAATTTTATAACCCTTTGGGCATAGTTCCAAATTGATCTCCAAAACGATTGGGCTAGTTCACAATTCTATCATCAGTGTATTAATGTCTCAATTTTACCACATTCCCGCCAATATTTTCCTCTTCTTTCATATTAGTCAATCTAAGAGGTATGAGAAATACCACAGTTATTTAATTTGTATTTCTCTAATCAGTGTATACTGACTGACTGAATATAAATCAAGCATGAGCCTGCTATACATTTCCTCTAAACAAACAATATTTAACACATACAATTTTCCTACATTCCAGAGAAAATATTCTCTCCAAAGTTACAAATGACCTCTTAATTGACAAACCTAATAATGACGATCCTTATCCTTCTTGATTTCTCTTTTGATATTGTCAAGCATCCTCTTGTTGATATTCTCTCTTCTCTAGTTTTTTTTGTGATAATACTCTTTCTCCTGACTCTCTTCCTATCTGACATTCCTGACATTCTACTTTGCTGAATCCAGGCCATGCCTATTTAAACTGGATATCCTATAGGGCTCTGTCTTAAGCCCTTTTGCTTTTCCTTTTTGAGATGTAACAATTTGATTTTCTTCTTTCCTTTTTCTAATCAAATTAAAGATTTATCTATTTTATTGGGTTTTTTTCCAATAAAACCAACTCTTGGTTTTATTTATTAGTTCAATAGTTTTCTTACTTTCAATTTTATTAATCTCCCCTTTTATTTTCAGAATTTCAAATTTGGTATTTAATTAGGGATTTTTAATTTGTTCTTTTTCTAGCTTTTTTAGTTGCAAGCCCAATTCACTGATCTTCTCTTTATTTTATACAAGTAGGCATCTAAAGATATAAAATTTCCCTTAATAACCACTTTGGCTGCATCCCACTAATTTTGGTATGTTGTCCTAAACTCTTCCTAAATTCTCCTTCTGCACTCTTTTATTTGGTGATCCCATCAGCTTCCATGCTTTTAATTGTCATCTATGTACTGCTGATTCTCAAATTTATCTTTCCAGCCCCACCAACTTTGCAATTGCCTACTGGATACCTCAAATTAGATATCTTAAATTCAACATGTATGAAGCTGAACCCATCTTTCCCTCCAAACCCTCCTTTGCTTCTCTTCTGTAATACTACCACCACTCTAGTGTAGGTTCTCATCACCTCAGCCCTAGATTGTTGTAGTAGTTTGTTGATTAGTCTCCCTCTCACATTCCATCCCTCCCTCTCCATTCCATCTTCCATTCAGCTGGCAAAGGGATCTATCTAAAGCACAGATCAGACCGTTCAGCTCCCCCATCCTGTAGTCAATAAACTCCAATGGCTGTTTATCACCTCCAAGATCAAATATAAAATATAAATATATCAAATATAAAAATAAAATATGTCAAATATCACTCTCACAACCTGACACTCCTTTTCTAGTCTTCTTACACCTTATGCCCTTCCATGTAATCTTTGATTCAGTGACACGGGCTTCCTTGTTGTTCCTCAAGCAAGATATTCTGCCTTCCAAATCTGGGCATTTTCACCAACTGTTGCCAATATCTGGAATGCTCTTCCCCCTTATCTTTGTCTTCTAAATTCTAATATCTCCCTTCTGTTAATTATTCCCAAATTATCATTTCTAAAGCTTATTTGTACATCAATAAATTGATAAATATTTATTAAGCACCTATTATTGTTGTACCACAGTTTCCCTGTCTCAGTTTCCCTCAATTGCAGTATCAGTCTCCCTTAATTGTTCTTTCAGTCTCCCTTAATTGCTCTGTCCCAGAATAGCAATCCCCACTTCCTGACCTTCAGAAATAATTGGACTCACATTCAAAGGGAATATAAAACCTCCAGATGGTCAGCCTCGACCTACCTCTTATCTATATGACCCAGAGTGGTATTTTTCTTTGCCCAGTTTCTGTCTCAAGGCTTCTTACTCCTACCTGTCAGAACTGAATTTACGGTTTCCTTGAACACCAGATGTGCTCAGCTGTTCCCATGAGTTCTTTGTTTCCCCTGGGCCATGGAGATTATAAAACCTGTGTTCCCCATCAATGAGATGCTGAATACTTTGTATTCAGTCGGCTGACATGCTGTCAGTCTCTGGCCTGGACTTCGTGCTTTGAGACATGAGTCCCAGCAGTCCTGATCCATAGCTATGGATTCTGAACTCTCAATTAACATCAATAAAGCATTACCTAATTTCCAATGTGTGATACTGCTGCAGTTTCTCCCTGAGCATTACATTATATTCTGGGGGCAGCTAGTTGGTGCAGTAGATAGAGCTCTGGATGTGGAATCAGAAAGACTCATCTTTCTGAATTCAAATCTGGGATTTAAACATTAGCTGTGTGGCCCTGTGCAAGTCATTTAATCCTATTTGCTTCAGTTTCCTCATCTGTAAAATGAGATGGTGAAAGAATGGCCAATCATTCCAGCATCTTTGCCAAGGAAAGCCCCAAATGGGGTCACAAAGAGTGGTACATGACTGAAAAAACTGAACAATAACTGTGTGCCAGGAACTGTGCTTAGCTTTGCATGATTTGCCTGTTGTCTATCTCCATTAAATTGTGAGATCTTTGAGAGCAGGAACTTCCTTTTTTTTGCACAATGCTTGGCATATTGTTGATACTTAATAAACATTTACTGATGGGGCAGCTAGGTGGCACAGTAGATAGAACACCAGCCCTGAAGTCAGGAAGACCTGAGTTCAAATCTGACCTCAGACACTTAACACTTCCTAGCTGTGTGGCCCTGGGCAAGTCACTTGACTCCAAATGCCTCAGCTAAATAAATAAATAAACAAACATTTACTGACTTTGTTGAGGAAGGAAACATAAAACTGAAATGGCAGCCAGGAATCCAACAACCAAGATTCAGCTCTCAAATCAAGTGCCGGCTTTGGTTTCCCTGCTGGAACAGTTCTTATGCTGCTGGTAGGGAGGGAAAAGGGGGCCAGGTGTCCCCTTTTTCCATCCCCAATGAAAGAGATTCAAATAGTCTTGATTAAATATAGAGCCAAGAAGAGAAATAACTGAGGTCAGTTCGTTCCTTTTAAAGATCCACTGAGTTTGCAGTTCCTCCGGCTTAGTGGTCAAGAAAAATTACTTTTCCATCCCAAGGAGCATGCACAAATCCTGTAGTGGTAAATCTGGCAGAAGCAGAAAGGCATTTTATAATGTTCTATCCAGTATGTATATGTGTGTGTGTTTATTTAATCCATGAGACAATAGGAAACCACATTGTTTTTGTTTTTTTGAATAGGGGGATTAACATGATCAGAGGTTATGACAAATGATTAGTTGTGTGAAAGATACAAGAGACTAGTCAGGAAGGTCTATTATATATTTCTGGGAAAGGTGATGAAGGCCTGAACTTGGGGGGTGAATATGTGATTAAAGGAAAGGTGTCAGAATCAGGAGAAATTGTGGCGGTCAAAACTACAAGATTCATAGATTTGGAAGGTGAGAATAAAGAGTTAAGGATGTTATTAGAAGAGCCAGTTGTACCATCCTAACAAAAAATGTTCTCTCCTTCAAATTTTCCTTTTTAAGATCTCTTCTTTACCCTTATCTTTGCTAGCCTGTATAGTACTTTTATGTGCTCTTGTTTTACCATGTCTCTTCCTTTCTCCACAAGAATGTACGATCTGTGAGGGTAGGGGTCAGGACATTTTTATCCTTACTCAGGGTACTTAGTAAAAATTTGAAAAATAAAAATAAAAAATAGAGTAAACACACAGCAACCAGTTGATCAAGGAACTCTACCCCTCCTCACCCCTCAGTGAAATCCAGTTAAGATAAATGAACAATAAGCTCCCACTTTATCTGCTAAATCTGCACATCTATTGCATGGGAGAACTTTGACTAGCCAGATAGAAAGGTGGACTTAGAAAAAGGTACAGCCGGCCAGTCTCTGCTGGCCCCGCCCATGTAGGCTCCGCCCCAGAAGGCCTCGCCCCCGGAGGCTCCGCCCCTGCCTCAGATTCACTCTCCAGCCACACGGGAAAGATTGTTGAAATATGGCTGCCTTGACTACCGTAGTGGTGGCTGCTACTGCAGAAGCTGGATCCCGGACCTTGGCCACAGCACTTTCAACAGCTGGACTAACACAGGTGAAATCCTCGGCTGTTTTGCTTGAACTGATGGGTGCCGATTTCCATCCGCTCTCTGCATCCTGGCGTTCCTGGCCCTGTGGCGGGGTGGGAAGGTGGGGCGGGGACCGCTAGGCCGGATCTGTATAGAGGGTGGGCCCATGGCGGGGGTGGCGGGGGCGGTGCCCGAGCTCTTCAGCTTTCCAGGCCACCGGCTGTTCCACCCTGCCAGACCTGGTACGGCATGGGAAAGGGAGCTTTGGGGTGCACCTTATCTTTGAATAGATGATTTTCTTTCTTTCTTTCTTTTTTAAATCAGGCTTCCTATTTTTTTACTTTTAGGGAGATTGCTTCGAAAGCACGGGTTGGAATTTGGGGAAGGTGGGAGATTAAAAAAGGAACTTTGATAGAAATGTAATCGAATATTTGCCAATGCCTCTTAGCTCCCAGATCGCTCCCGGAAGAATTCCAACAGGCGCTGTACCAATAAATTAATTCATGTTTACTACTGATTTACTCGAAAGGTGGAGGAAAGTAAACTGGACTGTTGAAGAATGAGACCTCCCTTGGTCTAATGACTGAGCACTTTTTGAGTTTTAGTGTCGTTTGCATTGCCGTTTTCATCCTTTAGTTGCTACTTGTTATGTTTTTCATTTTTGTTCTACTTCTCCTGACCCTATGTGGGATTTTCTTTGCAAGGATACTGGAGAGGTTTGCTGTTTCCTTCTCCATCTTATTTTACAGTTGAGGAAATTGAATCAAAAAGTATTAAGTGACATACTCCGAAAGCTAGTGTCTGGGGCCGATTTTTGAACTTTCCAACCTCAGTGCTGGTACTTTCACACCTAGCTTCCCTAATCATCCTTATTAGGGATACCTTATAAATTGATCTCAGACTTTTTTCTTCCATTCCCTTCCATTAAAGAACAATTAATACCCTGTGTCAGCCTTTGAGAAATAAAGATATTTCTCTTAACATTGTCCTGATTGTTCAAATAACTGCTTTGGGGCACATATGCCATCTTGCAAATATAAGTGGATCTATTCTAAACAAACATACCTAAAAATCTAGATGTGAAGGATGATTGATTGTAACTTTACAGATTTGTTAATGTTTTTAACACATGATTAAAACTTGAATTTAATTTATGTTTTTTCAGAAAAGTTTATTTTGTGAATTGTAGTGAACCTGAATAGTCAAAATTCTGTTAAATTTTCTGCAATTACTAGAATACAAATGCTGCCCGAATTATAAGTGTATGAGTCATTTTCCACATCTGTAAAATGTTAGGGTTGGACTAAATAATTTCTGAGAGCCCTTCCGGCTCTAGATTTTTTGTTATATATCATTTATGGCTCTTATAGTAATTACAAGCAATTGGATCCACATTGCTTCCCTTTACCCACTTGTAGTTCCCTTCACTTCATTTCTGTAAAGAGCAATCAAATTTTCCTGGGTTTATGGTGTTT
>JAJPUD010000005.1:779384-809787 GCA_023553655.1 Myrmecobius fasciatus
GACCCAATCTCTTTATCCTAGAAATTATATCAAGGAAAAGCTGTAAACTTTTTAAGCAAAGGCACTGTTAAAGGCCACATTTTAAAATGTGACTCAATACCATTTCCTCTACTGATTGTTTATTTTCCTGCATACTTGTAGAATTTGTTTGCTTTCTACTATTTTCCACCATCTCTAACTTCTGAGATCCTTCCTATTTTTTTAAAATTGTGATTTCATAAAAAATGCTCATCTTGGATCAAATGGAGTAATCTTTAGATAATACCCTAGTTTTTGAAACTTTAGATATTTCTTTATTCCTGAGTGAAGATAAGTTCTAATTTGACACCAAAGGAATGTTATTAGACCCAAAAGGAAACCTAAGGACTATTTATGGAAGAATATGAACTCACAAGATGAAGCAACTTGGATGGATTTAAATCTACAGCAGGGAAAGGGAATATCCACATCAGTGATATCACACATCTATCTAAGTGTTGAATTTTCAATCTGCTGCTGATTTGCTTTTGACCAAACCATTTAGTAAATCAGTTAAAGAGTTATTAAAGGAGTAAAAGAGTTAAACATGAAGTAGAAACATGGTGGTAATGTTTCATTTTAAAGCCATCATGATCCCTTAAGACAAAATGGGATATTTTTATTTTTTATTAAAGTTTTTTATTTTCAAAACATGGATGAATAATTTTTCAACATTGACTCTTGCAAAACTTTGTGTTCCAAATTTTCTCCCCTTTCCACCAACTGCCTCCCCTAGATGGCAAGTAATCCAGTATATATTAAACATTTTAAAAATATGTTAAATGGGATGTCATTTTTAAAAGCATTTAGTGTTTACATTTACATTTTTCTTTAAATTTTTTTAAATAAATGAACTTAACATTCATAGAAAAAACAGAAATGACATTTTAAAAAGGCAAGCTAGTTGGTCATAGTGGATAGAAAGCTAACCTAGAATCATGAAGATACTCAAAAGGGTAAGGCTTAAAGGGCAAGTCACTTACTCTGTACCCAAATTATTTCCTTATCTGTAAAATATGGATAATAATAGCACCTACCTCCTAGAATTGTTGTAAACTTAAAAAGAAATTTGTAACGCTTTGCAAACCTTAAAATACCATGGAAGTACTGCTAATTATATGAAACTGAACTGTTACTACGGTTTTTTAAGTGTATAGTAAGTAATAAAACTACCCTGCTTGTGTTCCTTTCTGGACCTCTCCACTTATGTGTATTTTGAATATTTCATTTATGCTATTTAACGTTCCCCCATGCCACAGAAGCTTTTCTCTGTACTATCAGGAGAGTATGTTGTTATTGTTCATTCATATCCATTTTGTAACCCTATTTGGAGTTTATTTGGACAAAAATACTGGAGTGGTTTGCCATTTTCTTTTCCAGTTCATTTTACATATGAGGAAACTGAGGCAAACAGGATAAAATGACTTGCCCAGGGTCACAAGTGTCTGAAGCCAGATTTGAAGTAGGGACAATGTGTCTTGTTGACTCCAGGGCTGACACTCTATCCACTTCACTATCTAGTTACTCAAGGGTATAAGAATAATATTTAAACAAAGCAAAAATGTAAATTATATGTATATATATATATTTATATTTAAAAGTTATTTTTCTATACATCATTGTGGTCATTGTTCTCATGATTCTACTTGGTTCACTGCATCAAGACAGACAATTCAGCAGGCATTTATTAAGCACTTACTATGTGCCATGCAAATGTGTTCTAACTACAGAAGGCAATTCACAAAAGGGAGCTGAAAAGGGGATTAAATTTAAGAAAGTCATGGCATTAGAGTCCAAATACAGCTAGGAGAGAAATGGCGGTTAAATGGATTGGATTTCTTCCAAAAAGGCAAGCACTTGGGAGGATGGGAGAAGGGGAATTGCATGGCAGAAGGATATACAAGACAAGGGTGTTTAGATCTTAGGGGATAGTTAGGTAGTCTAGGTTAGAGAATCCTCAAGGAGCTTGAGGCAAATGCTGAGGCAAGCTGTTTTCATTTTTAAAAATGAAATAATTATTAGTCAGTCTGTACACATCTCTTTATGTCTCTCTGACTTTTTCCTTTCCATTATTTCTTAATGGCAAAATGGTATTCTGTTACATCTGTATGCCAGATTTTTTTTTTCCTTTCTCCAGTTGATGTTCATCCACATTCTAATTCTTACAATAAAAAGTACTACTGCCAAAATGTTTATACAGATGTGTCCTTTCCCTATTTTTTCCTCCTCTTTGGGCAGTGTACTTAATAGTGATGGTATTAGTTAGTCAAAAAAATATAGTTTAATGACTTTAGGTATAGCACCAAATTGCTTTTCAGAATTATTCTTCCAATTATTCTTTCCACACAAGTGTGTGAGATGTAATCATGGTTATTTTTATGTACATTTCCCTATATCAGTGATTTGGATCATCTTTTAATATAATGTTGGTAAATGGCATTTCTTTTGATTTCAGAAGAAGAAATCAAATATCTGTAGAAATGTGAAAAAATGCTCCAAATTATTTTGTATTAGAGAAGTGCAAATTAAAACAACGTTGAAGTATTACCTCATACCTATCAGACTGGCAAACATGACAGAAAAAAAATGACAAATGCTGGAGGGAATGTGGAAAAATCACTTAATATACTATTGGGGAAACTATGAATGGGTCCAACCATTCTGGAAAACTGTTTGAAATTATGCCCAGAGCTCTGTAAAATTGTATATATCCTTTGACTTACCCAGAGGGCTATAAAATTGTATATATTCTTTGACCACTACTAGATTGTGTAAAATATGGATAATAATATCACCTACCTCCTAAAATTAAACTTAAAAAGAAATTTGTAGTACTTTGCAAACCTTAAAATACCATGGAAGTACTGCTAATTATATGAAACTGAACTGTTACTACAGTTTTTTAAGTGTATAGTAAGTAACAAAACCTACCCTGCTAGGTCTGTGTCTAAGATCAAAGAAAAAGGAAAAAATACAAAAATATTTATAGCAGCTCTTTTTTATGGTGGCAAAGAATTGGAAATTGAGGGGTTGCCCCTCATTGGGGAATGGCTAAAATGTTATATGTGATTGTGATGGAATACTGTTTTGCTGTAAGAAATAAGAAGTGGGATGAATTCAGAAAAACCTGAAAAGCTATATGAACTGTTACAGAATGGAGTAGAATCAAGAGAACATTGTACACAGTAACAGTAATATTAACAATGATCAACTGTGAAAGATTTAACTATTCTGATCAACACAATGATCTTAAAACAATTTAAAAAGACTAATAATGAAAAATACTGTTCACTTCTAGAGAGAAAACTAATAAGCTCTTAAAGTGCAAATTGAAATAATTTTTTTCACTTTATTTTTCTTGAGTTTTTTTTGGTAACGTGACTAATGTTTTGTAAGATTTCACATGTTTAATTGATATATTACTTGTCTTTTTGGTAAATCAGGGAAGGGTGGGAATTGGGAATTTGGCATTCAAAATTGTTTTTAAAATGAATGTTAAAAATAATTTTAAAAAAATCTAAGCATCTTTAAAAGAAGATAGAAAACTGCCTATTCCTATATTTTTGACAATTTTTTAATCATTTTAGGAATGGTTCTTGTTATAAAATTATATCAATTCCTGACTTTCATATCAATATGTATCTGAAAGATTTGCTGCAAATATTTTCCTTTCTAACTACAGTGATTTTAGAAAAGCTTTTCAATTTTATGTAATAAAAATTGGATAGTTTAAATGTCATGATCACTTCTATCCCTTGTTTAGTTAGGAATTACTTCTGGTTATGAGGTATTGCCAGTCTTTCTTTTCTAATTTGTTTATGATATGAACTTTAACATTAGGTCATGTATCCATTTGGAGCTTATTGTTGTATACTGTGGAGGTGTTGATACAAACCTGATTTCTATCAAACAACTTTCTAGTTTCCTCTGAAGATTGTCAAATAGGAAATTGTCCCTTACATAGTTGGTGTCCATGGGTTTATTGACATCCATGATGTTGTAATTAAATTTTAGATGAATTTACATTTTTAGAAGTGTAAAATAAGCATTTCTGATGATTATTTTTTTCCTGTGTTCTTTGAAGAATGACAGCTATTCGAGTACTCAAGAAGGAGTTCGTTCTTTTCAGTTACAGAACTGGAAGCAAAAAGCTGATCAGGCCAAGAAAATCGAATTTATACGTACAGCAGAAAAATTAAAAAATCAGTAAGTTTAAGAAAATGATTAGAAATTAACTTTGCAACTTTCAAACTAAGACATTTGAGTTCTTTTGGAGGCTAGTTCATTAAAAAAAAAGTCCATATAAAATTAATGAATCATAGTAGGTTTTTTGTTAAATGAAACAAACTGATTATATTTTCTTTAGGAAGATTTTTCTTTTAATGGATTTTTTTTAAAAAGGAAAATAAGCAAGAATATATGAGTCAAAAATAGAAAAGATGAAAGTTTAAAAATATTCTACTTTGTGTAAGATAGATAGAAGTGAGAGACAGCATGATATAGGGGAAAAGAAGTGTACTTTGGAGCCAGAGAGCTAGATTCAAGTCCTGTCTCTGATGTTTACTACCTTTGTGATTGAGAGCAAATCCCTGAATATTGTGGTTTGCTTATATATGAAAAGAAGAGTTTGGACTAGATGGCCTATGATTACCTTCAGTTCTGGACCTGTGATTTATATGTTCTAAATCTATAGTCAGTAATGATTTATTACATAGTGCTTAGAGCAATGGCCCTGGAGTTAGGAGAACCTGTGTTCAAATTTGGCCTCAGACACTTAATATTTATTGCTGTGTGACCCTCGGCAAGTTAGTTAACCCCAGTTGTCTTGCCAGAAAAAAGTAGTGATTTCGATGTTAATGCTTATGGAGCCTTTCTGTTAAGTAGTTAATAACAGTCATTGACTGATTAGCACTGTGTACTGAGCAGTGTGAAAATATTTGTAAAAAAGGATTAGTTCCCAAAGACTTTTATAAGAAAAATTTTTTGAACTTTTATAGGAGCTTACCTCTGAATACCTCATTAACTCATTAAACATTTTTATTTAAAATTGTATTCTATGTATATACGTATATATACATGTGCATATATGTGTGTGTATTTGCAGTTCTATAGATAGAACTTATTTAGGAAAAAAAGTATTTCCTAGTTTGTGAAAAATGCTGCTATAGAAAATGTCCTGGTAAAATTTAACTACTTTTATATTATGCTTTTATCTTAAATACATTCCTTACATGAAGTAAAAATTTAGAATAGATTTTCTTTTCCTTAATCATCAAACACACTCATCTAAATGTAGTTAGATTGTTGAGTTTTAGCTATTTTAATGGTATAATGGCTATTACATGATAAATTATTGACAATTTGTAAGTGACACTTTGTAATCATGTTTAGCTTAATAATTTACTGTGTTAATTAGGATTTCTAAACCCAGTAGAGAAATATTAGAAAAAACTATTCTTTAGAGGAAATAATAAACAGAAACACAATTTATGATTTTTCCTGGCTTGACAAATGTTCTATGAGTCTGTAATCAGGATAACTATTCATAAAATTAATCATTACATTAAAAATAGAATTGTCATCACATTAAAAAAAAATCTACCAATTAAGTTGTTGTATTTAAAAAACAAAAAAACCCAACCTTTGCAGAATATCTTAGTAAAGTCCATGTGGGAGGCAGTGAAGATGGAAGAAGTCAGGAATGAAATTGAACAAATTATTCGAATTTGTACCTCTCTTCAATTGTCATAGCGAGAAACATTTTATTGAATTTAAATTACGATTTGTCTTAATATATGTCTTAAAAATGCACAATAATATGTTTTCATGCTTAAACTAGTTTAAAATGTTTTCAAGTTAGACTTCTCACAATGTGTTTCTTTCCCTTAAGAGTTGCTAATATAGAAAAAGATAAAAATGGTCATCTCTACAACAAAAAAAATGACTTCCGAATTGATTTTATTGCGCTGGAAGAACTTGAACATAAACTGGTTAACAACAGGAAAACAGAAAGTAAGCTCCTTATATACTAAAATAAAATAGTACAGTTGTCTTCTTGTGTTTTGTTATTGTATAGGCTATGTTTATCCTAGTGGGTGATTTTTTACTATGGTGTTAATCTTAGCTCCTTACTCTCCTATACCCTAGATAGCTAATCAGTTGCTTAATCTTGTTGCTACCCCTACAACTTTGCTCACATTTATCCTTTTTGCAAGTGCAGTTTTTGGGTGTGCATGAAGCTTTTCTTGAATTCACCAGTTGCTAGTGTTCTCCCTTTTAGTATTATCTCATTTTTTTGGTATGTATTCTATATGAATTTATACCTATAAATATTTTCTTCTCTGATGGAATGTAAACTCCTTGAGGATAGGGAAGAACTGTTTTATTTTTGTTTTTGTATGGCCACTGAACTATGCATAATTCATACATAATAAATACTTATTCAGTCAGGCAACCAATTTAGCATTTGTTAAGTTCTTAGTATTTGCCAGACTCTATGGTTAGCCCTGAGGATGCAAAGAAGGTATAAAAAGACAGCTCCTCTCTAGAAGCTTATGATTGAATAGGGGAGACAATATGCAAGCAACTTAGACAAACAAGCTATGTACAAGATAAATTGGAAATAACCAGAAGAGTGAAGGCACAAGAATTAAGAGTTATCAGGAAAAGCTTCCTTTGGAAGATTTTACTTGGGATTTGATGGAAGCCAGGGAAGTTGTAATAACAGTGTGGAAGGAGAGTATTCCAGACCTGGGGGAGAGCTGGAGAAAAAGTCCAGAGATCAAGAGATGTTGAAATATTTATTCTCTGGTTTACGGGGAAAAAAAGTATGTGTGTGTACATATGGATATATATGGTTTAGTAATAATTTCCATTATCAAACAAATTGATTCTTGGGGTCACTCCACCTACTTAATTGAACTGTGTAGTCCTGTATTAAAGGATAGCATTTTGATTATCCTTATCATAGTGATATTTGACATTTATATTGCACTTTACATATATTTGATCCTCACTACATTCCTATGATGTTGGCACTGCATTGATAGTATTACTCCATTTAATAGATGAGAAAACTGAAATTCACAGAGGTGAGGTAGGTTTTATTTATATACCTTGTGTGAAAAATAGATTCAATTATAGTTTTTTTTTTCCGATCTCAAATCTAGTGTTATCCTTCTTAGGCATAATTCCTTGCACATAATAAGTGATCAATTAATTTTTATTGAATGAATGAATGCTACCATATTAATATTGTACTTAAAAATGTCTGAAAATAAGAGTAAAGAATTGAAGACTAATTAATAGCAAAAATAGTGCTTATGGATGAAATAATGGTTGATCAAATAGTAAAATGTTCTAAGTCAAACAAAAAGGCTTATTGTTATGAAGAGAACTCGTGGTTTAAGAAATTATACTGCAACTTATTAAGAGTCAGAATTTGCCAGTTATTTTTTTCCCTCCAGAGTACGAGTTTGAATCATTTGAAAATTAATTTTTTTCACCTGTCAAGTATTTTTCTCTCCTCATGTCTCTTTCCTAAAAAACAAAAGAAAAACTAAAACCTTACATATGCCTTGTTTAAAAAATGAATTCCTATATTAGCCATTTTCAAAATGTATCTCATTCTGCACATTTATTCCATCATCTTTGAGATTTAATTAATTTTACTCATTGATCTGATTTAAGTTTTTCATTTTACTTTTACAATGCTCTTATAGTATAAATTGTGCTCTTGGTACCACTTACTTTACTTTGTGTTAGATTATACAAGTCTTCCCAGGTTTCTTTTAAACTATCTCATTTCCCACAGCATGATAATATATTACTTTGCACCATTTTAAAAATTGCCTTTCAAAGATATGAGTTAGTAGAAACCATAAGACCCAATTTCTTCAGTGTATTGTAAATTATAAAGAAATTCAAGGTTTTCTTGTGGAATGTCTTAATTTTCACTGTCATTAATTGTTTGTGGAGCATGCCATGAAGAGATGCTATGGAAGATAACAAAAATTAAACTATTTCTATTGCCCTAAAGTTTATGGCCTGAGAAGAGAAATGAAAACAAATAATTACAACACCAAATAGACTGTGATAGCACAATAAGAAATATTCAAAGAAATATAGAAAATCAGGGAAGGGAAGGATTACTTTTGACTATGGAGATTAGAACTTCATGCTTATTACCTTTACTCTTCCACTTTTTAAATCTTGAGTCAAGCCCTGCTCAAAAAAAACAAAACAAAAGCAAAATGGCTTTCATGTCAGTCTCATGTCTTTTGGGAGAGGGGCAATTATCATTGCCATATTCTTTGACAAAAAAACAGAAACAAACATCCAACCTACCCAAACCTACAAACAGTCTGTTTAGAAGCATTTGTGGTAGACAGTGGAGGGCCCGGATTCATCATATTCCCGCTTGCTGAACTACATCTGCTGGAAGATAGAAAGAGATGCCAGGATGGAGCCTCCAATCCAGAGTATTTGTACTCAGGTGGGATTATGATCTTGATTCTCATTTTGCCAGGAAATAGGGCTGTAATCTTCTGCATCGTGTCCTCAGTGCCTGGGGACATGGGGGTGCCGTCAGACTACATGGGGTAGACACACAGATCCTTATGGATGCCAATTTTACGTTTTATGATTGAGTTTTTGTGGATTCCCTAACTAAAAAATTGTTAGAAGAGAACTTCTTTCATTGCCAGTGATGGTAACTTGGCCATCAGGGAGTTCATAGCTCTTTTCCAGAGAATGCAGCAATTGCCTTCTTGAAGACTAGGGTGACGTAACTAACAGCTTTTTCTTGAGGTTACAGTTTCCCTTTCACTGTGGGAATGACCTCATACCCTCTCTCAGTCAGGATCTTCATGAGGTAGTCTGTCCCATCAGAGCCAGTCAGGTCCAGACAAAGGATGATGGCTTGGGGAATGGCAAAATCCTTATGGGTGGCACAGTGTGTCGAACCACAACCAAAGTCCGTCACAATACCTGGGGAACAACCAGAAGCATACAGACTTAGCACAGCCTGGATGGCCATGTACATAGCTGCAGGATACCCAAGAGTGGGAGGGAAGACAGCCAGAGGGGAAATTGTTTTCTGAAAAGCCAACTTTGTGTATTCCAGAGCCTTTGTCAATAAAGAGAGCAGCTGTATCTATCATGAACTTTTAAGTGGCTAGTTTAAACCCTTAAGAAGAAAAAGAGCTGGTACTAGATCTGGAGACTGGGAAAGGCAAATGCAAGTTGGATGGATGAACTCAAACCTGACACAATCTTTAACTTATTCTTTGTACCAAAACACATAGGTCTATGTTTCCTAAGCAATTGCTGAATAAATAATTTTCTTCCCAGGGTAAGTATAACATAGACCAAGAACATGATTTATTCTTCAAGAACATTAAAGGTGAAAGCAAGAATCACAGGGCTTAAGTGGCCTATATCTGATGTAAAAGAAATGAGTCATGGATAGCAGGTCACTGCACTTCACTAAAAATCTTATTAAATTTTTATTATCTAATAGACCTGAATAGAAGAATATAATATCTCTGGAGGCTAAATCCTTGAGATTTAATTAATATCAAAACTTCTTGCTCCATTTACAAGTTATTAAAATGATGTTTCAAATCAACACCCTCAGTCACTTCTTCCCAATTGAACATGAATGTCCTGAAAGTAAAGGAAGCTAAAGAGATACATATATATTTGTTGTCCATGGAAATAATTGTTGTGGACTACAACGCCAACCAAAAGAGCAGTGATTTGCCTCACCTCTCCATATCACCACCTTGGAAGCATTGAAAACTTCCAAACTCTTAGAAATAGTTCTGAAAATAGGATTGCTAAAAAACAAAACAAAAACAAAACAAAACAAAACAAAAACACTTGAAGGTGGAGGACAGACTCTCTTCCCCTTCCCCTTCCAAGTACTGGGAAGAGAGACCAACAATGACATTAAGACAAAGATGTAAATCAAGAAATTGGGGGCAGGGAATATGAACAAACAAACAAAATAAAACTTACTATTAAAAGATACTGTGGAGACAGAGAAAATTGAAGTAAACTCGGAAGACAAGTGAAAAAAGCAAAAATATGAATTGGATACAGGACCAACAAGAATTCTTGGAAAAGCTAAAAATTTTTTTCAAATCAGAATGGTAGAGAAAAATTAAAGAAATGAAAACAAAGGAAGACAATTATGAATGACAGTTAAGTTTGGTAAGAGAGGCACAAAAAAACCTGAAGGAAAAAAAAAACTTCAAAAATAGATTTGGCCAAAAAAGAGATACAAAACTTCACTAAAAAGAAAATTCTTTAGAAATTAGAATTGAACAAGTAGAAGCTAATGGCTTCATACAGTTTCAAGAAACAAAGCCTGAAAGAATGAAGAAATAGAAAAAAATGTGAAATAATTCATTGGAAAAACAACTGTCTGGGAAAATAGATCCAGGAGGCATACTTTCTGAGAATTATTGAAGTACCTGAAGGCCATGATGAAAGAGAGCCTAGACATCATATTTCAAGAAATTATCAAGGAAAATTGCCTCCTAGAAACCATAGGGTAAAATAGAAACAAAGAATCCACTGATCACTACCTGAAAGAGATCACAAAATAAAATTTCACAGAAATGTCATAAAGTTCCAGAGCTCCCAGATCAAAAAGAAAATTCTTTAGTTAGTAAAAAAAGAAATCATTCAAATAATAGAGCTATAGTCAAAATCAAACAAAACTTATCATCTACCACATTAAAGAACAGAGGACTTGGAAAATGATATCCCAGAAACCAAGAGCTGTAATTACAACCAAGAATCACTTACCCAGCAAAACTCAGTATACTCATTCATAGTTTTTTTAAAAAGGATATTTAATAGAATAGAGGATTTTTCAGTCATTCCTGATGAAAAGACCAAAGCTGAATAGAAAATCTGATTTTCAAATACAAGACTCAAGAGAAACATAAAAAGCTAAACATGAAAAAAAAATCCTAAGGGACTCAGTAAGTTTAAGATATTAACCTTTCACTATGGGAAGCTCATACATCTCCTAAGACCTTTATTGTCATTAGGATAGTTAGAAGGATTCTATATAGAAAGAGGGTATGGAAGTGAGTTATTTATGTTGGGATGAAATTAAAAAAAAAAAAAGGATAAGTGAGAAAGAGAGATATCCAGGGAGAAGAGAGGAAAGAGGACAAATGGAAAAAAAAAATCTCAAAAAAAGGTGAACAAGGAAGAGTGGACAAGAAATTAGTGGGGGGGAGGTAATACCTGAACTTCATTCTAAATCAGTTCCAAAAGGGGAAATGTGTGTACATATTCAGTTGTTAATGGTAATCTATCTTACCCAACTGGGAAGTAGTAGAGGAAGGATATAAGTAAAAGAGGGTGTGGTAAAAGGGAGGGCACCTAAAAAAAAGTCATTGCTGAGAAGCAAAACAGATTTTAGAGGAAGGATAGCACAAAAAGAGAGGTTAAAGAGAAAATAGAATGGAGAGAAGTGCATGTAGTAATCATAATTGTGAATGTGAATAGGATGTATTCACCCTTAAAATGGAAACATTACAGAATGGATTAAAAACCCAAACAATACATTGTTTACAAGAAACACTTCAAATAAACAAAGCTAAAATAAGGAACTGAAGAAAATCAGTTATTAATCTTTAATAAAGTAAAAAGGGGAACAATCAAGATCTCAAGCAAAATAAATGCAAAAGTAGACCTTTTTGTGCAAAAGTATATCAACTTTGTGTGTGGGTATATAGGCAAAAAAATTGGAATTGAGTGGATGTTTATTGGAGCCTGGCTGAACAAATTGTGATATATAATTGATAGAATATTATTATTCTATAAGAAATGATGAATAGGGTGGATTCAGAAATAACTAGGGAAACATGATTTCATGCAAAGTGAAGAAAGGACCTATAGACCTAATTCTAGTAAACCCATGATGAAAAATGCTTGTCTAAATAGAGAAAAAACTGGTGGATTTTGAATGAAGATTAAAGTATACTTTTTAAAACCTTTATTTTTGAGATGTGTATGTGTTTTTCAACATGGGTTATATATAAATGTTCTGCATTACCTCAAATTTATAGTAGAAATAAAATTGCTTGTCTCAAGGAGAGGGCATGGAAGGGAGGGAGAAATTTGAAATTCTCAAAAGCTTTAAAAAAATTGTTATTTTTTTTTTACTTGAGAACTATTAGTTGGGAAAATCAATAAAAGTAGTTTTTTTAATCCTCAAATCCATTAGCTAATTTTTCATTTTTATGATATATTATTTGATGAAGAAAATTTCAGTACAACAAAATTTGAATAAGCTTTTAGAGTTATTTATTCAGGATTTAATATTGAACATTCAGTGTCACTCATAAGCAAAATTATTATCAGTGGTGAGCAAAAATTTTCCAAAACACCAAATTCTGTTTTGTGTAACCCTGCTGTAGACTTCATCAGTGTTAAAGTGACTGTTTTCCCAATCTTTAAAAACTTTTTTTATTATTTTTATTTTCCCCAGTTAACATGTAAAAACATTTTTTGTTATACAAATACATTCATTGAAGAATTATGTTGGGAGAGAAAAATCAGAACAAAAGGTTGTAAAACCACATGGGAAAAGAAGGTGAAAATAGTATGTGTTGATCTACCTTCATCCTCCATAATTCTGTGTGTGTGTGTGGATGGCGTTTTTTTTATTCAAAGTTTATTGGGATTTTCTTGGATCATTGAACCACTGAAAACCAACCTCGTCATAGGTGACATTGCAGAATTCTGCCATTGCTGTATACGGTGTTTTTCTGGTTCTGCTTGCTTCACTCAGCATCAGTTCATGCAAATCTTTCCAGGCTTTTCTAAAATTGCCTTGTTCATCATTTTTTATAGAACAATAATATTCCATTATTTTCATATACTATAATTTATTCAGCCATTTCCCAGTTAAAGGCCATCTATTTTCTCATTCCTTGGCAAAACAAAAAGAGCTTCTACAAATGTTTTTACACATGTGGGTCCTTTTCCCTCTTTTATGATTTCTTTGAGGTACAGACTCAATAGAGACACTGCTAGGTCAAACGGTTTGCAGAGTTCCAGATTGTTCTCCAGAATGATTAGATCATTTCACAACTCTACCAACAATGCATCAGTGTCCCAGTTTTCCCACATCCCTTCCAACATTTATCATTATCTTTTCCTGTCATTTTAGCTAATCTGAGAGGTGTAAGGTGGTACTTCAGAGTTGTTTTGATTTGCATTTCTCTAATCAATAGTAATTTAAAGCATTTTTTCAAATGTTTATAGATGGTTTTAATTTTTTCATTTGAAAATTGTTCATATCCTTTGACCAAATATCAACTGGTGAATGGCTTGTATTCTGATAAATTTGAATCAGTTCTCTATATATTTTAGAAATGAGGCCTTTATCAGAAACACTGGCTATAAAAATTGTTTCCCAGCTTTCTGCTTCCTTTCTGATCTTGACTGCATTAGTTTTATTTGTGCAAAACCTTTTTAATTTAATGGAATCAAACTTTTCCATTGTGCATTTCGTAATGTTCTTTTGTTCTTCTTTGGCCATAAATTTCTCCCTTCTTGAAAGATCTGATAGGTAAACTCTCCCTTGCTCTTCTAATTTGCTTATAGTATCACCCTTTATGTCCAAATCATGTACCTATTTTGACCTTATTTTGATAAGGTTTTCCAAGTCTTGGGAAGAATTTCTGAGTTGTAAAAATATTTCTAATAGGATTGTTTATTTTTAATTTGGTATTTCTACAGAAGCTCAAATCCAACAACACCTGGCAAAAATACATAACAATGTAAAGAGGCTTCAGCAACAGTTAAAAGATGTAAAATCTACACCAGAATGTAAGTATACTTCTTGTGATTTAAAAATTATCTTGGGGAAAGGGAAAAGATAACAATGCTTTTATCACTAATTGAGCAAAGACCCATTGCATAAACAGAAAGAACAAAGAAAATTTGTAGCATTAATGTTTGTGAAAACTAACACCATATTTTACATTGTCTGTCTTAGTGATATAGAACATTTACTATTTAGTGTAGTTAAGATAGCGATGTTACTATAATTAATAATATTGCTTTCATATCATCTCAGTATGTTTGTGGCAAGACAAGGTAGACAGATTTCTATATCTTGTAGATGGGGAAACTGAACTAGAGATTAGTTTAAATGAGTTATTCAAGATAAGAACATTAGTGAACAAATGATTATTGACTACCAGTTCAGGGTTTTTTCTACTGTATCACTTTCTAAGATTGGTATTTCTACCACTGTTCTTGTACTTTAAAACTTTTTGAAATGGAATGAAAGTTGAGTTTTTGCTTATAATTTCATATATACTAGTTATATTAGAGTGTTAAAGTAAAGCAAATGTAATAAATTGTTTTCTCCTTTTTTTTTTAACAGTTGTTGAAAAACTTAGAGAAATGATGGAAGAAATTGAAAATGCAATCAATACTTTTAAAGAAGACCAGAGACAGATGTATGTTTTAAAATATTTTTGTTCTTAAATCAATCAATTTATTTTTGCTCTGTGGTTAATATTAGTTTTAAGACTATACAAAAGCAGTTTGGGATGACACATTATTATTCCTTTTTCAAGTGATGACTTTAATGTCCATACATGTTGAGTGAATTTTTAATGAGACTTTAAAATCTAATTATTTTCCCCATTTTCATTTATACAGAGACACAACAAAACTCCAATCAGTAGCCAATAATTTTCTTTCTGTTACATAGTCATTTTCATTATGCTGCTGATTTTTCCATATCTAATACTTTCCTATTCATTTCTTATAAAATTAAGAGTAAAAAAAAAAACTTTTCTAGATTTGACAAAGCAAAAACATCCAACAAATACATTCCACATAATGTGCAGTCTCAAGAAATACCTATTGCTTCTTTTTGAAAAAAGTATTAATATGATAGACATTAAGCTTTTGAATACTCTAGAAGGCTTTGGCATCTCTCTTTAGTGTTTCTACTGAAGTGGAAAATGTTTCCAGCATTTTTTTTTTTGCCATTCCCCTCTGTACCCACTCTTGTATTGAAACCATTGGATATCAAAATACATGTTAACTTGTTTTGGAGCATCTTGAATTTCTTTTCCTTTATCTTGTATTAAGTTTATTGTGACCAGGCAAAGTGCCAGATGTTCACTGAAATGCAAAATAATAATTTAAAATGTGATTTCTTCTTTCATTCTCCTCTCCAAGGAGAATTAGTTATCAATCATTGAACTTAGCTGCAAATCAATTTTTTTCTGTTCATTTATAATGTCACTATAGAGTGAATTTGTTTCCTCTTAGAACATATTAGATCATCACTGGATAAAGATTGCATATTAGGAGCACCAACAATTAAATTAATGGTTGTATGTAGAGAACTATATGATTCTAATCTAACTGCTTATCTGACTACTCTGCTATTTTCACCATAGGAGAACAGGGCAATATAGACTTGAGGTTCGTTTTTTTTAGGTGATTCAGTAGTTAGAGTGCTTTGGTCTGAAGTCCTGAAGTCCTGAGTTAAAAACTGCCATTTCTACTTACTGTGTGATTCTGGGCCAATTATTTAATCTCTCTCTGCCTCAGTCTCCCCAGTTGTTAAATGGAGATGATAATCAGAGTTGTTGTGAGATCTCAAGAGATAATATTTTTGAAGTGCTTAGCATAGTGCCTGGCATATGAAAGAAGCTTAGTATTTATTCTCTTCCCTTTTTGCTCTGTATTACAGAGGCCCATATTTGTCACCCAGTAGCCAACCTTCTCTGTACTTAAACTATGCTGCTGTGGTCTGGAAGACCTGCGTTCAAATGTGATCTCAGACCCTGGGCAAGTCACTTCACCACTTCCTTTCTCAGTTTTCTCAAACATAAAATGGGAATAATAGCATCTAAATCCCTGATTTTTATAAAGATAAAATGAGATAGTTGGTGAAGCATTTTGCAAACCTTAAAGCACTATATAAGTACTAGTTGGTGTTACCTACTCTGCTGCTCAGAGAATGAAGTCTGTCAGGAAGCCTATTCTTTAAAAAGCCTTTTTAGTTTGACAGAATCTGACAGATTTCGCATTCTCCTGGCATAGATTTTGATAATCCTATGGTGCTTTCTACCTGTAAATCTCAGAGTTGAGCTAGTCTAACCTATATCTCTAAAATTCTAAGTACTAAGTTAAAAAAAAAATTCTTGTTACATACATGTAAATTTCTCTATCTTCTTAAATAGGTTGTATTGAATTTAACAGTCTTCTGAGTTTTATCACTATGAGTATTCTTTGTTTTACTCGCTAATACAATAGTGTCATCAGGACTTGTTGATGTTTACAGATTGATTTATAGCTATGTTGAATAATTTCAAATTTCAATATTTTTTTTAATTGTTTTCTAGTTTTATTTTTTTAGTCTCTCACTGTTAAGGTGTTATTTCTCTCTCTCTCTCTCTTTTTTTTTTTTTGCTTTTTGCTGAGGCAATTAGGGTTAAGTGACTTGCCCAGGGTCACACAGCTAGGGAATGTTAAGTGTCTGAGACCAGGTTTGAACTCAGGTCCTCCTGACTTCAGGGCTGGTGCTCTATCCACTGTGCCACCTAGCTGCCCCAAGGTGTTATTTCTCACTCCTGTCATTGCAGTTGATGATGGCAACAACTTTCTCCCCCTGCTTGCTTTTTGCCTGTCCTCTAGACAGGGTGAAAGGAAATAGGAGGGGGTGATGGGAGAGAGGGAAAGGGGATTGAGCCAAGGGGATCGAAGGAAACTGTGTCTTATGATAAAGAGTACCCACTCAGGAGTCCGAGAACCCAGGTTCAAATCTTGCCTCTGATGTTTATTACCTGTGAGACTTTAAGTAAGTCAGTTAACCTCCTTAAACCTCAATTTCCTCATCTGGAATATAAAGACAAAATGACTTGAGGTCCCTTCTACTTCTGTGTCTGTGAGCCTGTGAGGATAAGGATTATGCAGAGACTGGGTGAGGACAATTAAGAGGAGAGGATAGATAAGAAGGAGAATAAAGGGAGAGCAAGAATGTGCTATGTAATGGAACTTACCCCCCCCCCCCAAAAAAAAATCATTATCCTGTTCAGTTGGAAGGGATTTAGTCTAACTCCACTCTTTTTACAGATGAGGAAACAGGCAGGAGAGGTCTAGTGCTTGGCCCAAGATCATGAATATTAAGTGGCAGAATTCAAATTTGTATTCGGGTCTTTTGATTCTAAAAACAGTGCTCTATTCATTACATCTTGCTGCCTCAGTGAAGGAAAACAAAGCAAGAGGACATGAGAGCTAGATAGAGTTGGTGAAGTGTAGGGAAACCTAGAGTTAGTTTATAATAGAAATAGCACATATGGAGTTTATATATACAATATAATTTATTCATAACAACTCTTGAGGCGTTGTTGATTCATTTTTCAGTTGTATCCAATTCTTCAAGATTCCGTTTAGGGTTTTCTTGATGAGGATACTGGAGTGGTTTGCCATTTCCTTCTCCAGCTCATTTTACAAAGAAGAAACTGAGGCAAACCGGGCTAAGTGATTTGCCCAGAGGTCACATAGCTAGTAAATGTGGCAGGCCTCATTTGAACTCCTAAATAATGAGTCTTCCTGACTGTCCACTTTGCCACCTAGCTGCCCTGTGAGGTAGGTAGTACAAATATATTCTTTTTATACTTGAAAAACTGAGACTCGGAGATTTTAAGTACCTCTGTTGTTATACATCTAGAAAGTGTCAACGTCAAGACCTGAATCCAGATCCTCAAGAATGCAAATTCATTGCTCTTTATTACCATGTGGAAGATTGACATGTATATTTTAAAAAGCTGACTATTCAAATATTATTCTTAATTTTAGATATGAAGATCTTATTAAAGAAGAGAAAATAACTAGTAATGAACTAAACGCTTTGGAGAGAAAAATAGAGACCTGGGCATTGAGTAATTCAGGAACAGAGAGATCTTTCAAAGTACCATCAAGCAGATTTCCCTTGGACACAGTAATGCTAAATAATCTTCCTCAAGAAGTAGTAGAATTTGAAAAGTTCCTTCAGCAAGCTGGAGGACGACAAGGAGGATGGGATGATTATGATCATCAGTGTTTTCTAAAAGTGAGAAATAAGCATAAAGGGAAGCCTAGCTATATGAAAGAAGTTCTAGTGTATCTTCCTGGAAGAACAGAAGATGAAGTACAGCTGCATGAGAAATGGTACCAAAAATTTCTGTCTTTAGAAGAAAGGAAAAAAGAGGTAAAACTTTTGTTTTATATATTAAAAGCTTTTAGTATTTGGGCATATTTCTGTTCAGTTACCTTTGGTCAGTCTTTGATTTGTTTGTTTTTACCTCTTTATTTGTTTATTTATTAAAATTATAAAAATTTAAATATAAATATATAAATATAAACATCATAAATTTTATTTATTTATTAAAGCACTCTTTATTTGACCTAAAGCACTCAAAGTGGCAAAATTAAAACATTAAAATTCTAAATATGTTCAAATATAGGAATTAATATAAGTTTATACTTAGATAAAATAAAACATATTGAAAGATCAAGGAAAACTTGAGTTGAAATGAGTAGAAAACCCCATTTAGTATGGTTAATTCTATACTAATTAATATCCTCTATTATTATAGCATACCATAAGTGGTTTGACATATGTGCCTGAGGATACGTTTCCCCCCCAAAAATTGTTTTTTATTTTAATTTAAATGTGTGCTATATTCTTTTAGCTTTAAATATGCATTATGAAAAAAAATGCCAATTTGTATGCTCTAGACATTATGAAAATGTATAGAAAACCTTTATTTGCTCATAGTTTGTATCCCCATTACTGCAGGTTACTAGTTCTTTACCATTGGTCCTTTCCTTCCCCTCCAACTCCTGTGTTAAAAAAATAGATGCATCAGGCATGGCCATTACATGTAATCTTTATCACATTTGTCCTGCTGAAATAGTGCTAAGAAATGGCTTCATATTTTAATTTTATCTTCTTAATTTTAATGTTATTGGTATATTTTTAAGATAAAAAAGGAACTGATGAATCAAGTTTTAATTGTGTGCTTATCAGTGTAAAAACCTCAAGACTTCTTGAGTAAGCACTTACATGAAGATCAAAGGTACAACTTACAGTGTCTGCAGTAAATTAAGTAATAATCAACAGAATCAGTCTGTTCAGTTCATTGTTAAGTCTTAGTCAAAGCTATTAAATAATCCATTTGATACTTGGTTTATGATATTAAAACTTGAGATATCAATCTTAATTAAAAAGATCTTTATCAGTCTAAATTGAGTATGTTTTCTAGAAGTAAAATTAGAAACAAAAGTTTTCAGTCCAATTGATATGAAAAGTGTAGGTAAGGCCTACCAAAAAATACCCAGCATCCTGTTTTTGTTGCCATTCATCTCCTCTAATTACCTAACAAACCAAGGTCACATTTGATCTACCATTTATTAATAAGGGAAACAAACTAGCCTATAGCTAATGTTTTTAAAAACCACAACTATCAAAATCTCATGTGTTGCACTATGTTTTATAGTACTGTTGGATAAGAGAAAGCTGGTTTAGCTGTCTAATCAAGAAAAATGATACCATAATTAAATTAATAGAAGGATCAACCAAAAGAGTCCCACTGCTCCATCAAAGGCCTAGAAAAGCATCAGTTCTATTTCTAATTGAGAAACCCAAGGAAAAATCATAGTGAACTATTTTTGCACCTCATGTCAGTATAGAGAGACAAAAAGAGACATGCCCTCAATGAGAACCAGATCTAGAAACAAAGGTGCCACCCAAGAATTTCCAGCTCAGGAATACTGAGCAGGTACCTGAAACTGTGGATTTGGGCAAGAAGAAAGGGATCTGGCAAAGTACAGAAGGCTGGAATAGGTACGACTTGGCAGCTCTGTTGCTTATACCCTAGAGCTGCATAGCCTTTCCACTGTGAACTGAAAAGGGGCCTGCACCAGGAGAAGGAGTGATTTATGGGCCTTCGGCTGTGAACTGAATAGGAAGCAGGCACAGAAGTGAGCAGCAGCTGTGTGACTAATGTGGAGAAATGTCTCATCTAACCCAGAGTTCGTAACAGAATAACCAGGAGGGGGCGCTCAAACCAAGGCAGAGCCTATCCTTCTGGCCCTTGGAACCTACACACTTTCCTATTCTCTGACTGGCTGGGGCCAACTGAAGTCTAGTTCTTTTGCTCAGATCCTAGCCCGGGCCAAGAACTTGCAAAGCTCAGTTTAGGACAATGATTATGTGTCACATTGGATCAGATAGCTTTGGACATACTGAAAGCTTGCAATATCCAACCTAAGTTACCTATGAGATTCATGAAGAACACAGTACTCAGCACCCTAAAAAAGAAAGGCAGCAGTAGGGCCCAAGAGAAAACAAAACAAAGCCTGGACATTTTTTCCAGAAGGTTACAGAAGGTAGTCCTAACACAAATTCCCAATATGGAAAGCAAAACTGAATGAATGAATAAACAAAACAAACCAAGAATCCTACTATAAATTATGGTGATGTTCAAGATGCAAAACTGGAAGAGAATAATACCAAGTTCTATGTCCTATGCCTAGCAAGATTGAGGATTATCCATTTTCTCTGATTTTCAACAACAAAACCCATGCTGCAAACTCCAGGTAACTTAATAGTCAAGTAATTCTGCAGAATAACAATAAATTCTGTAACTGACCTGGAGAAAGATGTTCAGATATGAAGGAAAGGAGATTTGAATAATAGAAGACCATTCCATACCCACCAGAAACTTCTAGTTCTGAAGAGAAAGTTAATTCAAGATGAAGCCCAAAGTGACATACCCTGCAAATCTGAGTCTAACTTCAAATGAAAAAAAAATGCTTTTCAGTGAAAAGAGGCATTTAAAACAAGATTATGGAATAGAGACTATTAAGAGATTTCTTTCTCACTATACACTAGAATATTGGGGTGAAAGCAGAAGTCAAACAGAAATAATAGTGGATAAAGCCTGAAACATTATGGACTAAACTTTACAACACACCCTGCTTACTGGTGAATCAATAGCCTAGGAGGAAGATGCTATTGCTTTCATCCCCATTTTACAGATAAGGAACCTGAGACACAGTTTAAGAGACTTATCCCGGATCACACAGCTATAATTGTCTTGAATTCTTCAGTGTAAGTCTTTCTGATTCTAGGCCTGGCATTTTATCCCCTGCACTCTCTAGCTGACCCTTGGGTAGGATTATGTGTGTATGTGAACTTAAATTCTGGAGACTATTTTGTTATTGTCAATAGCTTTTAAGTTATTATGGCATATATATTTTTAAATGTTCATATTTTTAAAAATAAAATGCTTTTTAAAATATTTGATAAAATATAACTTGTGATCTGTTTCTGCCAAGGCGTATGACTATTTTGCTGTGTTAAATGTTTGTCATAGACTTGTATATTAAAACATAATTTTCGGGGGGCAGCTAGGTGGTACAGTGGTTAGAGCACCAGCACTGAAGTCAGGAGGACCTGAGTTCAAATCTGGTCTCAGACACTTCCTAGCTATGTGACCCTGGGCAAGTCACTTAACCCCAATTGCCTCAGCAAAAAACAAAACAAAACCAAAAAAAACCATAATTTTCTTGTCTGTCTAGTAGCATCAGATTTCGTACCTTTTTGTTTCTCAATTTCTCCTTTTTTCTCAGCTTGTAGCTTAATACTTCCTTCTAATTGCCTTATTTGTAAAGATAACAAATAAGCTTCTTTCCTTATTAGTCAAAGATTGGTTAGCAAAAGGTAGTTCACACTTGAATACCACAGTTATAATAAATGATAAGTAAGTTTAGGATATTCATCAGCTAGTAATCTAGATAAATCAGGCAAAACAAATTATAATTATGAATTCTCTAAGTTAAAGTCTTAGAATAGTGCTTGATTCATATACAGTGAACTGAAGTGAGTTCCATCTTTTTCTCATTGTTTATATAAATCGTTTGTGTTGTTTCTTAGTGAATAATGGCTATATCATACCTGAAAATAGTATCAAGAATCATCAATAGATGCTGTTTTATGATGACTCAGATGTTAGTAATTATGTTGTGACTATGAGTAATTGCTTGAAATGTTATGGGAGAGTTTAGCTTATTTTGTAATTAGGAAAGTAGCTAAACTTTAAGGACAATTAACTTCTGGTATTTTAAAAAATGTTTTGATAAACATAGTATTTTAAAATATTTAAATTGCTGGAAATTTTGGGTTGGGAAAGCGTCTCCAAAAGTTTTCAGAACGTGAAAACACTCTATTCAATAATTTTGGATCATTAAAGATGCTAAAAATTATTAATTTTATATAAAGATGTCATCTACAGTGCCTATAAGAATGGCTTATATGTAGCAGATACTCGGGTATCATATTGAATGAATGATTGTGAATCTTAATTCTGGTTAAATGACTCATTTTTTTCAGATTAAAATACACGATAATCTCCAAAAGCCTTAAGAAGTCACCATTCTTGCCAATATTGACAATCATTCTTCAAATAATGGTATAAGTGCTATGTGCTGTGTGAAGAAAGATCTAGAAAGCACTATTAAAGATTGGGAGAGAGTTTAATGTAGTCCCTTCATTTAAAAACTAACATTGAGTTAATACAAAATTTTTATATAATAATTGAGTTACTTCACTATTGATTCTTGATGTAGCATCAGACTAGAAGCCAGTTACAGAAAAGAGACTCCAAAAAAGAGAATTGGAAATAGGAGTAAGATAACTAGATGAAAGTGCAAAAGAGACATAAAAAAACCTAGCAAAAGGAGTACACAGCAAACTGGAGAAAAATTTAAAAGTATGAAGAAGTCTATTAGGAGAGTTCCAGAGAACCAAAAGAATTTATAATTAGTATTGTGAAAGTAAAACATGACAAGTTCTCAAAATGATTATGAAAAAAGTTTATTTAAAAAAATAAAGCCTTAAAAATAATTCCAAAATTTAACCAAATAAGAATCCTTTTTAGTTTTCCTGGAAATATAGAGTAAGAGTTTATAGTTTGATCACCTGGGATTTAAATTAAACATAACTTTCCTTTTTTTTTTAAACTTATTTAGTTTATTCAGAAATGGAAAGCAAAGAAGCAACAAGAAAAGAAAGAGATGTTGGAATCAAAGTCGGAGGAAATACTTAGGAGTAATGATCTTCAACAAGAAGATTCCCAAAAACAAAAAGAAGAGCAAAGAAAGAAACAGAAATTAGCAATTGAAGCCTGGAAAAAGCAGAAAGTTGTGGAATTATCTATGAAACAAACATCTCAATTAAAAGAAGAGGAGGAAAAAGAGAGAAAGCAACAGAAAGAACATCAGCGCCAATCTCACCTAAAATTATTGCTAGAAAAACATACTCAGCAGAAGAAAGAGCAGGAAGAATTGTTGAAACTTGAAAAAGAGATGAAGGAGAAGACTGAAAGGGAAGAAAGAAGAAAAACAGTTCTAAATGAAATTACAAAGTTTCAAGAGAGAGTGAGTAGATATGTTTGTTTATTTGTATGTATGACATTTTGCATATATGTGTGAATATATAGATTATGTGTATGTGGATATATATGTATGTATATACTTGCTAATCTCTCCTAAAAAGTTTCCCCCTCATCATATTTTTAAAAAATACATTTTGTTGATACCTATTGTCTCAACATCACAGTCATGGGGTGGAGGGATGGGGGACCTCTCCCCTATTAACAAAGGAATTTAAGAAAAAATACTTAATGTTTCTGATAGTCATATACCTTTTGAATCTATCTATACCTATACATGTACATGGATGTATTTGTGTATAAATTATCTTATATATTGATTATATATATTATACATACATATAATCTACTGTATATATGATTTTGTACACACACACACACACACACACACACACACACACACAAACATTCTGCTTTAATAGTCCCTTGCCCTTCTACTACAAAGAGGAAGGTATTTAATTTTCTGAACTTCAGGGCCATCATTGGTTTTTTATTTACTCAGAATTTTATTTCATTCTAGTGATTTTAAATTTTACATTGTTGTAGTCATCATGCTTATTCTCTTAGTGAAATTATTGGGTCTCAGGAGATGAACATTTTAATTACTTTTATTTCATGATTCCATATTGTTTTCTAGAGTGATTGGGCCATGTGATAGGTTGATTAATAATGCATTTGGATGGATACCCTATGGAGCTTACTCAAAAAAATATATATATGTGTGATAGTATAGATAGATAAGCTAGTTTTGGGGAAATTACAGAGTTCTTTTTATTAAACCCAAGCTTCCTATGAAAGCAAAAATCCATCTTTTCTATACTGACATTTTATTGGTATTGGCAACAAGACATAGAATAGCACTATCTCTAAAGAATCAAAGATGAGTATACCTTGAGGGCAGTAAAGGGGTACCTGATGAGTGTTGGCACAGTGCAATATGTAATTAAGAAGAGACTAGAGAATAAGGTTAAAGAATGTTATCAAGAATTTTTATAATAGGATGAAAAGATAAGCTGATAAAATAGAAAGAGAAGGAGATGACAAATACTGCTTCACTAGTACCATTATAATGTTGGGAGAAAGAAAAGGAGTCCTTCAATATGTTAGGTCAACTTCTTCTGGTGAACTTTTGGGAGGATGTGGACCATAGTTATAAAGAATGGGAAAATTCATGTGAGTTTCATATCAAATTACTCATTGGAGAATATTCCCAAATCAATTAGATCCTAGGTTCATCTACTCCATAGAATGCCCATCCAAATGCAAGTTAAAATATGAACAGTAGGCATTCTTTTATTTTATCTTTTCTTTGTGCGTAGATAGGCTAAACTTTTTATGTGATTACCTGTCTCTTATAAGAACTTCTCAAGGTTCTGGAGCTTGATGTAATCAGTTCAACTGCCATCCACAAAATAGGATCATCAGGAGTATCTCCCCATCTGCAAGGAATTTGTCTTTGACCTGGTCTCTCTAGATAACTCCATAATGGAGATAAATTGGATATATCATCCTATTTGAGTACTTACAAGTTTTGCTACTTGGCTGAATGTTTGCTGTCACTGAAAAGGAAATTGATTTCTGAACTTGTTCTTGATTATACCCTTGAATTGCTACTTACCGCAATCAGTATAAAATGTCTACTTGTTTTTTAGTAATAGTCTAAAATAGAATTTTTTTTGTTTTTACTTCTAGATGGAAAACAAATGTCATAATAGATGCTTTGGTTTTGCTTGGCTGATTCTTGATGTCTCATTGAGTCATTTCCATTTGTTCAATTCTGATTTTTAGTGAATTATTTTCTTCATTTACTTTTTTTTAAACTTATTTTTGTATTTGTCCAGTTGAATTTTTAAATGAGTTGTTTTGTTCTATGGATTTTTTTTCCCACATCACAAATTCTGTTTTTTAAGGAGTTATTTTCTTTTTTCTATTTCACAAATTCTTTTTTTCAGGGAGTTGTTTTCTTTTTCCATTTTGTCAACTCTATTTTTTAAGGAGTTATATGCTTCCATTTCACTAAGTATATTTTGTAGTGAATTTTCTTAGATAATTTCTGTGTTGCCTTTTCCAAACTCTCTTGTAAAGTTCTCATTTACTTTCCCCATTTTTCTTCCAACTCTTTTAAGATTTTTTATAATTTCTTCTAGCAGAGCCTTGTGTGATAGAGACCAATTTCTATCACTGCTTGGGGCTTCATTTGGAGACGATCTGCTTTTAGTCTCTTCAGAGTTTGAAATCTGTTCTTCTCTTTCACCATAAAAACTATCTATGATCAGAATTGTTTGCTTTTTTACTCATTTTTTTAAAGTTGAGATCCGTTTTTAGGGTTGTGGAGATTGTCCAAGCTTTCTCTAGAAGAGGCAGTGACTACACTGGGTCAGTGCTGACTCACTCCTGGTGCTTGGTGGGTGTGGCCAAATTCCAGGGGATTCTGGCCTTTCAGGGTTCACTATTTACTTTTGTGTTTTTGTTGGATATTTTATCACTCCTCTGCTGATTTACTGGCTTGCACCCAGGGCAGAGTAGCTGACACTGTTGTAGATTTCTCCCTGTAGTTTCTCTGCTTGCAGAGCCCACACTGTACTGGGTCTGCACTGCCTGCACTCAGCGTCTCTGCTCAGCCTGCTTGTGCTTGACCTGTCTCCCTCCATGCAGATTGAAACAGACCTTTTCTGGAGAGATTTGAAATTATCTTCTGCTGGTAATTTGTTACACTCCCAATATTCGTGGATTCTGCCAGTCCAGAACTAATTTAGAGGCTGGATTATGTAATTAGTGTGAGGGTCATGGGAGAAGGTCAGAAAGAAATGAGGGTCCATCCCTCAATCTTGGCTCTGTCCCCCATAATAGATACTTTGAAAAAAAAAAGTTTTCTGTGACTTGAAACTAATCTTGGCTCTAAGAACAAATTACCACAAATTATCACAACATAATAGCCAGAAACATTCATTATGTTGTATATTTTATAGACTATTACTTTGTCCACTAAAATAAAAATCTTCAATTGAGTTTAAAAATTCCACTGCCAGCTAGTTCAATTAAAATTGCTGGTCTGTTAAATTATATATATATATGTATATGCATATATATATATGCTTTTATTCATTATTTATTTATTTTAATAATATTTTATTTTTCCAAATACATGCAGATAATAGTTTTTTTTATTAAAACTTTTTATTTGCAAAACATATGTATTGGTAATTCTAAAACATTAACCCTTACAAAGGCTTTCTGTTACAAATTTTTTCCCCCCTATTCCCCACCCCTCCCCTAGATGGCAGGATATCCACTACATGTTAATTATGGTAAAAGACTTGACAAGTCGAATATATATATACATATTTCCACACATCATTTTTGTGCAAGAAAAAATCGTATCTACAAGAAAGAAAAATCAGAGAAAGAAAAGACAATGCAAGCAAATATCAATAAAGAGCATGAAAATGTTATGTTGTGGTCCACATTTCACATCCCTCTCCCTGGGTGTATATGGCTTTCTTCACTGAACAATTAGAAGTGGTTTGAAACATTTCATTGTTGAAGAGAGCCATATCCATCAGAATTGATCATCTTATAGTATTGTTGTTGTGTATAATGATCTCCTGGTTCTGCTCATTTCACTCAGCATCAGTTCATGCAAGTCTCTCCAGGCCTCTCTGAAATCATCCTGCTGGTCATTTCTCACAGAACAATAATATTCCATAACATTCATATATCATAATTTGTTCAGCCACTCTCCAATTGATGGACATCCATTCAGTTTCCAGTTTCTAGCCACTACTAAAAGGACTGCCCCAAACATTCTTGCACATGTGGGGCCCTTTCCTTCCTTTATGATTTCTTTGGGATATAAGCCCAATAGAAATGCTGCTGGGTCAAAGGGTATGCACAATTTGATAACTTTTTGAGCATAGTTCCAAATTGCTCTCCAGAATGGCTGGATCCGTTCACACCTCCACCAATAATGCATCAGTGTCCCAGCCTTCCCACATCCCCTCCAACATTCATCATTATCTTTTCCTGTCATTTTAGCCAATCTGACAGGTGTGTAGTGGTACCTCAGAGTTGTCTTAATTTGAATTTCTCTGATCAATAGTGATTTGGAGCACCTTTTCATATGACTACAAATAGTTTTAATTTCATCATCTGAAAATTGTCTGTTCATATCCTTTGACCATTTATCAATTGGAGAATGGCTTGAATTCTTATAAATATGAGACGATTCTCTATATACTTTAGAGATGAGACCTTTATCAGAACCCTGAAATGTAAAGATGATTTCCCAATTTATTGCTTCCCTCCTAATCTTGACTGCATTGGTTTTGTTTGTACAAAAACTTTTTAACTTAATATAGTCAAAATTATCTATCTGGTATTAAATTAAGAGTTCCAGTTCTTTTTTGGACATAAATTTATTCCATCTCCATAGGTCTGAGAGGTAAACTGTACTACGTTCCTCTAATTTATTTATAATATCACTCTTTATATCCAGATCATGAACCCATTTAGATCTTATCTTGGTATGTGGTGTAAGGTGTGGGTCCAGCCCTAATTTCTTCCACACTAGTTTCCAATTTTCCCAGCAGTTTTTGTCAAATAGTGAGTACTTATCCCAGAAGCTAGGGTCTTTGGATTTATCAAAGACTAAATTGCTATAGTTATTGCCTAGTTTGTCCTGTGATTCTATCCTATGCCACTGATCGACTACTCTATTTCTTAGCCAGTACCAAATGGTTTTGATGACCACTGCCCTTCGATCCTTTAATGTGGAAGCTGACAGATCTTGTGTAATTCTAATTACAGTTCCTCGGTATTTGAACTGTTTATTTCTAGCTGCTTGCAATATCTTTTCCTTGGTGCGATAGTCTTGAAATTTGGCCACAGTATTCTTTGGGGTTTTAATTTTGGGGTCTCTTTCAGGAGGTGATCAGTGAATTCTTTCAATGCCAATTTTGCCTTCTGATTCTAAAACATCAGGGCAATTTTCTTTCATGATTTCCTGGAAGATAGCAGCAAGGTTCATTTTTTCATCGTGGCTTTCAGGGAGTCCAGTAATCCTTAGATTGTCTCTCCTGGATCTGTTTTCCAAGTCAGTTGTTTTTCTTAGGAGATAGTTCATATTTTCTTCTATTTTTCTTTTTTCTTTTTTGTTTTAGTTTGACTGATTCTTGAAGTTTTATTGAATCATTCACTTCTATTTGTTCAATTTTAATTTTTAAGGTATTTCCTTCAGTTATCTTTTTTAGCTCCTTTTGTAACTAGCCAATTAAATTTTTTGGTTCATTGCATTCTTTTTCTATTTTGCCAATTTTGTTTTTCAGTGAATTGTTGTCTTTTTCCAATTCACCATTTTTATTTTCCAGTGAATTGATGATTTTTTCCAATTCACCATTTTTATTTTCCAGTGAGTTGGTGACTTTCTCCATTTCACCAATTTTGTTTTCTAGTGACTTGGTGATTTTTTCCATATCACCAATTTTGTTTTTCATTGACTTGGTGTCTTTTTCATATCTCTGATTATATCCTTCTTACACTGATCTCACATTATTCCCCCATTCTTCCAACTCTCTTTTGAGATTCTTTATGTAATCTTCCATGTAAGCCTTGTGAAATGGGGACCAGCTCATGTCCGCCTTTGTGGATTCCTCTGGGGTTGCATTCCCTTTAGGAACCTCAGAATCTGGAGTCTGCCCTTCTTTCTCTCCATAAAAGCTGTCTATGGTGAGAGCTTTCTTCTGCTTCTTGCTCATGTTTTTGATTTTGAGGTCTGACTCAAGCACGGACTGGCAGCCGTTTCAATTTGCCCTGGGGCAGTTCTCTGAGGTGACTTCCGGTGCGGGGCTGGTCGGGCTAGATCTGCACTAGGACCACACTTTCAGCTGCTCTCGATCCACCTTTTACCAAAAGCAGATCTGCCAAAGCACCTGCCCGCAAGCAGAGCAAAGTGGCCCAAGCGTCTCCCAGGGACTTCTGGCTGCCTAAAATCCGCTGCTCTGTCCCAGACCGTCTTCCACCCCAGCTGCGCTCTGGCACGGCAAGCGGCCTGATTCCCTGCCAGAAACTGACCTTCTCTGGAATTCTTTCAAAGTAAATTTTTGATAGAAGGGAGTTGTACTCCAAGTGTTTGATGGAGCCCTCACTCCAGAACCAGTTTGGAAGCTTAATTGTTCTGGGTCTGAGGGAAGATCTGAGGAGTTCACAGAGAATGATGTCTGCAGTTTGCCATCTTAGCTCCACCCCCCTGTTAAATGATATTTTTAAATCATCTGAAAGATAGTAGAAGTTTCCCTACCATGAAGTTGAGACTTTGCGAGGGAATGAAGCAAGACCATTAGATTGGGAATCTTAGGGAGAACTTTTTTTTTTAGTTGTACAAATACTAATCTTACAGGGACAGATAGTTTTAGTTTGCTAGCTTGTTAATTTCATTGATGGCTGTCATATTACAAATCAGACCCCACTGATTTTATCGTATACCTCCTAAGATGCACAACTTAAATTTGGTTCATTAGAAAATGTCATAGTATATCCATATTTCAAAAATTTAAAGCATTGATAAGTGTGGAAATATGTATACATATATTCAATTTGTCAAGTATTTTAACATAATTAACATGTAGTGGATATCCTGCTATCTAGGGGAGGGGTGGGAAGTAGGGGGGAAAAATTTGTAACAGAAAGCTTTGTAAGGGTTAATGTTGAAGAATTACCCATACATATGTTTTGCAAATAAAAAGTTTTAATTTAAATTTTTTTTTTACTTTATAATTTTATTTTTTTTTATTTTTATTTTATTTTATTTGCATAACATATGTGTGGGTAATTCTTCAACATTAACCCTTACATAGCTTTCCGTTACAAATTTTTCCCCCCAACTCCCC
>JAJPUD010000005.1:814787-833283 GCA_023553655.1 Myrmecobius fasciatus
TTGATGACTTTTTGAGCATAGCTCCAAATTGTTCTCCAGAATGGCTGGATCCGTTCACAGCTCCACCAACAATGCATCAGTGTCCCAGCCCTCCCACAACCCCTCCAACATTCATCATTAACTTTTCCTGTCATTTTAGCCAATCTGACAGGTGTGAAGTGGTACCTCAGGGTTGTCTTGATTTGCATTTCTCTGATCAACAGTGATTTGGAGCACCTTTTCATATGACTATAAATAGTTTTAATTTCATCCTCTGAAAATTGTCTGTTCATATCCTTTGACCATTTATTGATTGGAGAATGGCTTGAATTTTTATAAATATGAGAGAATTCTCTATATATTTTAGAGATGAGACCTTTATCAGAACCCTTGAATGTAAAGATGATTTCCCAATTTATTACTTCCCTCCTAATCTTGTCTGCATTGATTTTGTTTGTACAAAAACTTTTTAACTTAATGTAGTCAAAGTTATCTATCTGGTTTTCAATTAAGAGTTCCAGTTCTTCTTTGGACATAAATTTATTCCATCTCCATAGGTCTGAGAGGTAAACTATATTACATTCCTCTAATTTACTTATAGTATCACTCTTTATATCCAGATCATGAACCCATTTAGATCTTATCTTGGTATGTGGTGTTAGATGTGGGTCAAGCCCTAATTTCTTCCACACTAGTTTCCAGTTTTTAATTTAAAATTTAAAAAAAATTTAAATAACTAAAGACATCTGAAGGTTATTCAAAAATCTTAGAGTCATATAATGTTAGAATTGGGAATAAATTTAGAGGTTTGAATTAAATAATTTCTCATTTTACAAAAGAAGAAATTGAGGTCTAGAGGAACTGACTGACAGATTATTCAGCTATTAAGTGTGGAGTCAGGATTAGAGAGCCCAGATATCTAACTTTTAGTTTAGTCAGCAAACAACTAGAATTTCAAACACATTTCATTTTAATTTTCCTTGTTTTCAGAAAACATCTTTTTTTATTTTGCATATGTTCTGTAGGACTTACATAAACTTGAATTAAAGATTCTGGAGAGACAAGCAAAGAAAAATGAAAAGATAGAAAAAGAAAGAAGATTGGCAAAATTAAGAGAAAAGGTACTGTATGATAGATAAGACTATACCTAAATTCCTATTTTAGAAAATACTCAGCAGTATTATCCTATTTTTTTTTTTACCCCTTTTAGAAAGATGTAGATATAAAAAATTTAAAACTCACATTTACTTTCTTGGCTTTTTCCTCCTAATTGTACCTCCTTTAAAATTTTTAACTGCTTGCCCAAGTAGGAAAAAAAACCCATAATTTAATTTAACTAAGAATATAATATCTGGTTAAATATCTATGTTTTAAAAACCAGAAATGTCTCTTTCTATACTTCTTTCTCTTCCTTTCCTTGACTCTTGCTTTCCATTTTTTTCTTCCTTTTTTATACTTTTTTGCCATAAAAATAGTATTGCTTAGCTCCTCTGATGTTATTGTGGTTTGTTTACTAAACTCTCTTCTGTAATCCTAATCACTAGGTTGGAATAGCCCTGGAATAGTAGTTAAATTATAAGGAAATGAAAAAGGCTTTTAAAAACCTCTTAAACTTTATTTTGAGGTTTGATTAAATACTAAGTATTTAAGGGTAACTTTTATTATTAAGTTGCTATTGTATAATTAGAAAGCCTTGATTTTTAAAAATAACAATCATATAACCTCTCTTCTTTAGAAAAATAAAATAATCACTTGAGGAATATAAAAGTGTTTATTTGTTAAACATTGAATTTTTATTAATGTTTTTTTTGAAATTGCCTTTTTATTATAATGTCCTATTTTAAATTTACAAGTTATTTGTTAAACATTGAATTTTTATTAATGTTTGTTTTTTTGAAGTTGCCTTTTTATTATAATGCCTATTTTAAATTTACAAGTTAAAATTTATTAACTAATTAATAGGTTATGATTTCATTTCTATTGACAGGTTGAAGTTAATGTTAGTAGGGATCCATCCAGATTGTACAAACTTACCAAAGGATGGGAAGAACGTACAAAAGAGAGAGGTCCAACAAGTGCAGGGCCTCTTCTGAATATACCACATAGGTAAAAATAAATAAATAAAGACTTTAAAAGGTATTTTTCATTTCTTTATAATGTATCTACTACTTCTCTCCACAGGGCCATCCCCACCTGGAGACAAGGATTATAGAAGAAAATTGAGCAAATTGAAAGTGCCATCCAACTAATGTGAATATTGATATAATCCTTTACACAGGAAAATAAATAATTTATATAAAAAGCAACCACTTATGTTCAGAAATTATCATTTCCCTTGTTACACTGTGAATATGCATTGTATAGTCTTTTATTGTTAGATATTGAAATAAATGCCAGCAATTGGTATTTTATTTCTGTTTTACCCTAGGAAGATAATTGGATCCATATTGAAATTTTTATTTTGCAACAGCAAATTGAAGGGAAAAAATCGAGTTTTTAATTATTGTAACATGCATATGAAGTAAAAAAGTGGAGTTTTTCTCTTATGCCTTCATTATGTAATATAGTAAAACTATATTTGTATGCCTAATTGAAAAAAATTTAATATATTTAAAGTAGATGCTAGTTTGTATAATTAACAAATTTTGAATTTCAAAGTAAGCATTCAAATTGGGAGGCAACATAGAGATAAAAGAGGGAAAATTTAGAATTAGAGAAGCTGAGTTAAGATCCCATTTCTGCCACTTGAATTTTGTATGACCCTAGGCAAGTCCCTTAATGTCCCTGGGCTACAGATACCTCATCTATAAAATGAGAGAACAAGACTCAATAATTTGTATTGTCCCTTTCATCTCTGATGTAATGACTACTACCTTGGATATCTTAAATAAATAGGTGGCACTTTTATGAAATAAAGTTTTAAAATTTATTTTATATTGTTTCTATAAGTGGGACCTGGACAATGAGGGTCCAGTACTTTGGGCATAACATAATCTCTCCTGCTTAATATCAACACAAGTTAATGTTCTGGAAGTCTGTTTGTAAGCAGGCTTGTTTGATAGAGTACTCTGCCTTCTACTTCAGAGTGTGTGCAAGTAGACTCTTGTCTTCTACTTCATAATTTTAAAAAATCTTTTATTTTTTACTTTTCTAATCCCTTTTTAATTGAAGCTTTTTATTTTCAAAATATATTCATAGATAATTTTAAATATTCACCCTTGCAAAACCTTGTATTCCAAATTTTTCTCTCTCTTCTCCCGCTCCCTCCCCTAGAAGGCAAGTAATCCAATATATGTTAAACATGTGCAATTCTTCTATACTTATTTCCACAATTATCATGCTGCACAAGAAGAATCAAATCAAAAAGGAAAAAAAAAGGGAAAACAAAATCCAAGCAAACAACAACAAAAAAGTGAAAATACTATGTTGTGGGCCACACTCAGTTCCCACAGCTCTCTCTTTGGGTGCAGATGGCTTTCTCCATCACAAGACCACTGGAACTGGCCTGAATCACCTCGCTGTTGAAAAGAACCATGTCCATCAGAATTGATCTTCATAAAATCATGTTGCTGTGTACAGTGATCTCCGGGTTCTGCTTATTTTACTTAGCATCAGTTTATGTAAGTTTCTCCAGACCTCTCTGAAATCATTCTGCTGATCATTTTTTATAGAACAATAATATTTCATAACATTCATATACCATAACTTGTTCAGCCATTTTCCAGCTAATGGGCATCCACTCAGTTTCCAGTTTCTTGCCACTACAAAAAGAGCTGCCACAAACATTTTGCACATATGGGTCCCTTTCCCTCCTTTAAGATCTCTTTGGTATATAAGCCCACTAGAGACACGGCTGTATCAGAAGGTATACACAGTTTGATAGCCTTTGGGCATAGTTCCAAATTATTCTCCAGAATGGTTGGATCAGTTCACAACATCACCAGAAATGTATTAGTATCCCAGTTTTTCCACATCCCCTCCAATATTCATTATTATCTAAGAGAAAAAAAAATCTTTTAATTGGTTGCCAAATTGGACCTGGAACATAACAATAGAATTAACCCTAACTCTTTCGTATATACATTTAGCTCTGTTTCATCATCCAATTAAAAGGCTTTTTTTCACTTTGCAGTAGGAGACAAGATACTGTAAGAGTCTACATGTATATGCTTTTAAGGGGAAGTCAGGATTCCTGGAAACAGGTTTCCCAAGAATTCATGTGGGTTGTTTGGCACCTTGCAGATCAGACTGTGTATGCTCAAAGGACTGAGCCTTTATTTGACAGTAAGTCATTATATATTTTATAAGCTTTTTTGAAAAATTATTTGAAATAGTGACCATTTCTGAGCAAAGTAGCATGGTATAAAATGTTCTAGGTTTGAAATCAAGAGGACTAGAGTTCAAATTAAGCCACAGTTACTAGCTATGCTAGCCTGGGCAAGTTATCTCACCTCCCTCAGGCTCAGGTGGCAATTAGGTAGCACAGTTGATAGCGTGTTGGGCCTGCAGTCAGGAAGATTCCTCTCATGAGTTCAGATCTGGCGTTAGACACTTTCTATCTGTGTGAGCCTGGGCAAGTCACTTAACCCTGTAGAATGAGTTGGAGAAGGAAATGGCAAACCAATATGGTATTTTTTGCCAAGAAAACCCCAAATAGGATTACAAAGAGTCAGATGTAACTGAAAAGCAGCTGAACAACAACAGATAGGCTCAGTTTCTTTATCTGTAAAATGAAGAAATTGAATTTAATGGCTTTTAAAGTCACTTCAGCTTTAAATCTATAAAATTTATCTTAGTATCTGACAAAATATTTTGTACTAATGCTTTTGTTCTTTATTGGGTTTCTTTTTAGCTATAACAATCCTCCTGTTAAATCTTTTTCCTTATTAAGAATTAGTGGAAGATGGAGATCCTGAGTATTACAAGATTCTCAGCTACCTTTCTCTCCCTTTTTCTCAGGTAAAGGGACTTTCAGACCTTGTACTGTGTTTCCCAGAAAGACATTTTTGCCATTAGGTACCCAGTTAACATGGAACTAAAGCAGTGTCATTGTTTGGATATTCATAGCTATATATTCATAACTATTGATACCATATTTCTTTTAAAGTAAAGAATATTTGGCCTTTTCTTAAGTTATTATCTTTGTCTTGGTTGTTAATTTCTTTGAATTAATATTTATTAAGCAGCTACGCTGCCATATTCCAGGCAGTGAGAGAGAGGCAAAGACAAAAAGCAAGTTGTATCCATTGCTGAAGAAGCCTACACTCTTAACCACATGAGCATTTGTATTAATTCATGAAAAACAGATATAAAGGATGGGAAGAAGTAGGGTACTGTGGAAAAAAAAGCTGAAGTTGGAGTCACTGAACTGATGATCAAATCTAGTCCCGCCACTTAACTACATGTATAACCTTTGGCAAGTTACTTTACCTCCTAGGTCCAAGGAGGTTAATAATGATTAATCAGTAAAATGAGGGGTTCTACTAGATGATCTTTTAGGGCCCTTCCAACCACAAATCTGATAGTATGAAGATACTAGCATCTGGTATAACTAGGATAGGCTTCATATTAAGGTGATGCTTGAATTGAATCTTGAAGGAAACCAATTATTCCAAGAGGTGAATATGAAAAGGGAATAGATTCCAGACATTGAGGAAAGTTGGTGCAAAATCACAGAGAAAGGAATGCTATGCTTGCCGTATAACAAGACCTGTTCATCTGAATAACAGTGCATGAAGAATAATAATATATACAAAGGCTGGAAAAGTTGAATGAGATCAGTTTGTAAAGAGTTTTAAGTACTAAAGAGTTTGTATTTTGTCCTAGAGGTAATAATAATAACAATAATGATAATAATCAGTATTCATATAGTACTTTAAGGTTTGCAAAGTGCTTTATATATATAATATGATAATTTGACAGAAATCTGGGAACAGTAAACACAAGAGGATGACAATTTTAAAAAAAAACATCTTGACAGTCTTAAACACTGTACAGAATCTGATAAGGTGAAAATCAGCTCTCTTTAGCTCATTCAAACAAATGAAGACTATTCTAAAGGGCCAGATTGTTGGTATCAGAAAATGTTGACATTTCTCTGAAGGAATCTTACATAGACATTTTTCCACTTTGTTAACATTGATCTTAGTTTTTTTGGAAAGAACAGAAAACAGCTTATCACAAGTGGCCTATAAGTCATAAAGAATGTGCAACAGTTCACACAAATCTAGATTAAAATGCAAAATATGATCAAAGGCATTACTGTGGATTTTTGGTTCAAAATAAGGTCTCATTTTCCTGTCAGAATTATTATTGAAAGGAATGGTTCACTTATTGAAATCAGAAATTTCTTGGATAGAAAATATATCTAGAGAGTGCACACACATGAAACCAGGTATTATTTGTCTCAAGCCCCAAAAGTTACTTTTCAAATATCAAACTCAGCTCTTCTGATCCTAGCAAATCAAATCAACAGGAATTTATTAAATACTTACTTTCTACACTGTGCTAATGTCTGAGAATAAAAATGCAAGTCAAGAGAAAGTCCCTATCTACTAGGAGAAAACAATGCATAAAAAAAAGAAAACATTTTGGGGAGTGGGATGAGGAGGGAGGAATGATAGGGAAAGAACAATTTAGGCCACAATAGTAACAAGGCTATCAGAAAAAATTTGGATATTTGTTCCTGAGAAAGATGCAGGCTGATAGTAAGTACAGATGTTAAAGTCAGTCATAATTCAGTCATAAAAAATACATTTAGTCACTTTGGAGATTTATCCTTTTAAAAAAATCTGTTGCTACCCTGAAATATGGCAATTTCATTTTAGAATGTGTTGATTGATCTATGCCAACAGTAAAGAGAGAGAAGAGTCCATGTGTTGTTGAAGATAAAGCTTTATTTCTGAGAGTTCTTTCCACTAAGTTTTAATAGAGGACTTTGTTTTATGTATTAGTGGTATAATTTCAGAAAACCTTCCTTCCAGGTTTGCCACCTCTTTCTGCACTGTAATAAAAATGATTATTGAAAAAAACATGAAATTTGAAAGGAATGTAAGGACTTATGCTTGATTATCACAACCAAGTACATGTACAAGATAGGAGACGTTCAGTTATTAAAAAAAAAGTTGTTATAAAAAAGATTTAGGGGTTTCATAGAATGGTAAGCTCAATGTGTGTGAACAGTGTGACACAACCACCAAAAAGTCAATATAGTCATGACCTACATTAAGAAACACATGGCTTCAAAGATTAAGATGATACACTATACTCTTGTCAGCTTTTATCTGCAGTATTGTGTTCTGTTATGGACACCACAGTTTAAGAAGAACATTGATTAGCTGGAGAGTCAACCAGGGCAACTAGGATTGGAGATGGAACTTGAATATTTGTAATATGTGGATTAACTGGAGAAACTGAGGAAAAGAGAAATGAAGACTCCAGGAAGACAAGTATTTGAAGGACTGCCTAGTAGAAGAATTAGATTTTCTATTTAGTCCCAAAAGACAGAACCAGGAATAATAGATGGAAATTGCAAAGGGCAACTTTAGGCTTGATGTTAAGAAAAATTTTCCTGAAAATTAGTTATCCAAAAATAGAATGACTTGTCTTGAGAAGCAGTGGCTTCCTTGGAGGTTTTCAAGTAGAGGTTTCATGACCATTTGTTTACTATGTTACAATGCAGCTTGCTTCACCAATAGGTTGGACTAGATGATTTGCTGCGGGCCTTTCCATTTCTCAAACTCTGTGCTCCTATTGTTATTAACCTTACACTTTTTATGAAAATTACTTTGCAGCAAGAGATATAAAAAGAAATTCCATTCAAAATAACTTTTTATAGTATAAAATATTTGGGAATCTATCTGCCAAAGAAAAGTCAGGAACTATATGAACTAAACTACAAAACACTCTCCACACAAATAAAATCAGACCTAGTCAATTGGAAAAACATGAAATGCTCATGGGTAGGCAGAGCGAATATAATAAAAATGACAATACTACCCAAACTAATTTACTTATTTAGTGCCATACCAATCAAACTCCCAAGAAATTATTTTACAAATCTAGAAAAAATAGTAGCAAAATTCATTTGGAAGAACAAAAGGTCAAGAATTTCAAGGGAATTAATGGAAAAAAAGGCTGATGAAGGTGGCCTTGCTGTACCAGATCTAAAACTATATTATAAAGCAGCAGTCATCAAAACCATTTGGTACTGGCTAAGAAATAGAGTAGTCGATCAGTGGCATAGGATAGATTATCAGGATAATCTAGGCAATAACTTTAGCAATTTAGTGTTTGATAAACCCAAAGACCCCAGCTTTTGGGATAAATACTCACTATTCAGTAAAAACTGCTGGGAAAATTGGAAACTAGTATGGAAGAAATTAGGGCTTGACCCACATCTAACACCACATACCAAGATAAGATCTAAATGGGTTCACGATCTGGATATAAAGAGTGATATTATAGTTAGAGGAATGTAGTATAATTTACCTCTCAGACCTATGGAGATGGAATCAATTTATGTCCAAAGAACTGGAACTCTAAATTGAACACCAGATAGATAACTTTGACTATGTTAAGTTAAAAAGGTTTTGTACAAACAAAACCAATGCAGTCAAGATGAGGAGGGAAGCAATAAATTGGGAAATCATCTTTACATTTCAGGGTTCTGATAAAGGTCTCATCTCTAAAGTATATAGAGAATTGTCTCATATTTATAAAAATTCAAGCCATTCTCCAATTGATAAATGGTCAAAGGATATGAACAATTTTCAGATGATGAAATTAAAACTATTTGTACTCATATGAAAAGGTGCTCCAAATCACTATTGATCAGAGAAATTCAAATTAAGACAACTCTGAGGTACCACTACACACCTGTCAGATTGGCTAAAATGACAGGAAAAGATAATGATGAATGTTGGAGGGGATGTGGGAAGGCTGGGACATTGATGCATTGTTGGTGGAGGTGTGAACGGATCCAGCCATTCTGGAGAGCAATTTGGAACTATGCTCAAAAAGTTATCAAATTGTGCATACCCTTTGACCCAGCAGCATTTCTATTGGGCTTATATCCCAAAGAAATCATAAAGGAAGGAAAGGGCCCCACATGTGCAAGAATGTTTGTGGCAGCCCTTTTTGTAGTGGCTAGAAACTGGAAACTGAATGGATGCCCATCAATTGGAGAATGGCTGAATAAATTATGGTATATGAATATTATGGAATATTATTGCTCTGTGAGAAACGACCAGCAGGATGATTTCAGAGAGGCCTGGAGAGACTTGCATGAACTGATGCTGAGTGAAATGAGCAGAACCAGGAGATCATTATACACGGCAACAACAATACTATATGACGATCAATTCTGATGGACATGGCTCTCTTCAACAATGAAATGTTTCTAACCACTTCCAATTGTTCAGTGAAGAAGGCCATATACACCCAGAGAGAGGGATGTGAAATGTGGACCACAACATAACATTTTCATGCTCTCGATTGATGTTTGCTTGCATTATCTTTCCTTTATCTGATTTTTCTTTTTTGTAGATACGATTTTTGTTGCACAACAATGGTAAGTGTGGAAATATGTATACATATATTCAAATTGTCAAGTATTTTAACATAATTAACATGTAGTGGGTATCCTGCCATCTAGGGGAGGGGTGGGGAGTAGGGGGGAAATTTATAACAGAAAGCTTTGTAACAGTTAATGTTGAAGAATTACCCATACATGTGTTTTGCAAATAAAAAAAAAAAAAAAAGAAAATTACTTTGGCAGTTGTGGAAGATGAATTGGAGTGGGAAGTTTTGTGCTGAGTCAGATAAATCAGGAGACTAAATCAGGACATTTGGGAAAGTTGTGGAGATTTTTGGGGTTATTCAGTTAAGTTGTGGCTATCTCTTCATGATCCCATTTGGGGTTTTCCTGGCAAAGATAACTGGAATGGTTTGCCGTTTCCAGCTCCACTTTAGATTATATATGAGGAAAATGAGACAAATAGGGTTAAGTGACTGGCCCAGATCACATAGCTATTATTTGAAGCCAGATTTGAACTCAGGAAAATAATCAGGAAAAGTTGATCAACTGAAAAAAATAACTACCATACCACCTAGCAGTGGAGAGTAGAGTCTGTAATGGCACTAAAACTATGAATCTTCATGACTGACTAAGGATAAGGTCCCCTTGACAATTACAGGGAAGTCTGGAAGAGGATTGGTGGTTTTGTGGGAAAAGATGAATTTTTTTAAAAAGTTAATTTTGAGGTAACTCTAAGACACCTAGTTTGCAGTGTATGATAGTTGATAATGTGGGATGAATTCTGGAAGTGAGCTATATGGAGATGATAATTAAAACCATGAAAATGGGTAAAATCAAGTCAAGAGTGTGTAGGTAGAAAAGAGGTCCAAGACCTGTAAACTAAGTCCTTGTATCTAGTAAATCATCTCAGGCAATAGGGGAATACTGAAACTTCTTAAGCAGGAATCACATCTGTCCTTTAGGAAGATTAACATCTCTTTGAAGGGAGAGGAGAAAGAATGGAGTCAGAGCAGTTTGGAAACTTAATATAAGAAAAAAAAAACTGAACCTTTGAATTAGAAGATAGTGTTACAGAACAGAGAAGATAGATTTGTGGTGGAAACAGAACCTTACTTGTTGATATGAGTATGAAGGAAAAGAGAAGGAAGATTCAGTGAAGTCTCTAGTTCCAGGTTTTAGTGACAAGAGAAAAAGCATCGGATTTTGGACATTTTGAGTTTTAGATAACTTATAGCATCAAGATGGAGATAACAGAATCATAAAGAATAGGAAGGGATTTTAGGAATATCTAGGCCAACCCCCTGCTTTTACAGATGGGGAAACTGAGACCCAGAGAAATTCTGTCAGCAGTTAGATGGAATTGCAGGTTTGGAGCTCAGAAAAAAGATGGATCTTTAGATTTAACAATTATTTGTATAGAGTTGGAGGAATGGAGGATATTTCCAAGACCAAAATACTTTGGAGGACACTTGTATTTAGTGGGATTGGAATTCATAAAAGAGATCAAGAAGCTTATTAGAAATATCAGGAAAGGAGAAACAGACATGGTGCAGAAAAATAAAATTCAGTTCAGCATTAATTAAGGTCCCCTGCAGTTCAGTCAACTTGCTATTCGGTCCTGTCACACCCTTTCTGACTCCATGGACTATACCGTCTGTGGGATTTTTTGGGCAAAATTTGTAATTTTCTTCTTCACTGAATTAAGAGTTAAATGACTTAGAAAGAATCGCACAGCAGACTCCTGACTCCAGGCACAGGGCTTCAATTTCTTTCCATTTCTTTCATCTCTTTCTATCTCTCCTGCTCTCTTGTGTCTGCCTTTCTCTCCCTCCTTCCCCCACCCCATCTCTCTTCCAGAATAGTGGAATTAGTTTTGGACTAGGCAAAATCAGTACAGACTTGGTAACCTTTGGATAAGTCACTTTTCCCCCAGGAAAATTAGAAAGAGGAAGAGGAACCTGGGGAATTGGTAGGGAGGGGAGAGCTAGCTGAATATATTTAACCTGGAGTAGCTACCTAAAATGAGTTTTCCCAAAGTAGTTTTTGTGGTTAACTATCGAAGGTTAACTTTTTCTGACAAGTGAGGACCTTGTAAATTGCTTGTTGATCAACTGACCCACAAAACACGACTTGGGACAAAGGACACGGGGTGGGAACGAGGTTATATAAGAGACGCACATCCAGCTCACAAGACCGGTGGTAGTATGCTTGAAAATGGTAGGGGAAAACCCCAAGCCTCACTTCACTTAACTCCTTCAGTACTTAAATTCCAGGAGAGTTTTTAAACTTTGTGCTGTTGAGAGGAAACCAATGAAATCCTTTTAAGCTCTTTTAGTATGACGGCAAAATCTCGGCGCCGGGAGGCGGGACTTCTTTTAACGAAGTTGCAAAACTTCCGGTGCGAGGTGTGGTACTAGATCCGGAGCAAGATGGCGGCTGAGGGGGAGCGGTTGACCTTGGTTGACGGAGATGTGGAGCGGCTAGATTTCTTAAGGGATAGACATGTCCGATTCTTTCAGCGTTGTCTCCAAGTCTTGCCTGAGCGCTATTCTTCCCTCGAAACGAGCAGGTAATTACTGACCGAGGGAGTCGTGGCGGCTGCGGTTCTCATTTTTCTGGGTCTCTCGTGTTCCGGGATGGCGCTCTGGAGCCTGTGGTGTGTTTGAAAGAGGCTTTGGACTTGGGCTCACTTCTCTGTTCTGTTAAGTTTTATCGACGTGACCTTAGGCAGTCAACCAGAAAGCATTTCTATACTTCCTTCTGTGAGTCAGACACTGATTAGGCTTGGAGGGATCAAGTCCTTTCGATATATATTTATTAAGCGCCTGATCTGAGCTGGACGTGGTGCTAAGTGCTGAGGATATGAAAGAAGGCAAAAATAATTCTTGCTCTCAAGGAGTCCACATCTGATGAGGAGACAAAGCAAAAACCTATGTACAAACACAATAATGTATAGGATGAATGGGAAATAATTAATAGAGGGAGTAAACTAGAATTAAGAAGATAGGGCTTCTGGATGGAGGTGGGACTTTTAGCTGGAATGCGGAGGTGCGGGAGCGCGTGGCGGACAGTCAGCCTATGTAAAGGCTCCGAGCCCGAGCCGGTGTCCCTGAATCTCAGAGTACGTGAAGACTGGAAAAATAGAAAGAGGCCAGGTTACGAAGATTTTAATAACCAAGGAGGTTTTTAATATGTGATCCTGAAGCCAATAAAGTGTCTGAAGTTTATTGAATAGGAAAGTGTCAGAATAGGAACAGTAGGGGGCATGGTCAGAACTACCTTTTAGGAAGATCAACTTGACAGCTGTGTGGAGAATGGTTTGGAGTGGAGAGACCGGAGTCTAAATAGTAGGCTATTACAATAATTCAGGCATGAAGTATTTCAGGATGGTTTCGATGTCAAAGCAGAGAAGGGGGTATGTAAGAGATTTTAGGAAGATATAAACAAGACTTTACTCATTTCTATAATGGTTCAAAGAGGAATTGATGATCATCATTTTTTAGGCTGACTTGTCTCCTTGACAGATTGATGAGAAAGATAATGAAGTCTGTTTTGGAGGTAATAAGTTCAAGATGTCTAAAAAACAGTTGGAGATGTGAGACTGGAAGATTGGAAAGAGATTGTGATTAATATAGATTTGAGAGTCATCTTTATGGAGATGATTATTAAGCCCATGGGAACTTGTGAGATCACCAAGTGAAATAGTGTAGAAGAGAAAAGGAATGGAGACAAAATATACAAAGAAAGAAAGGCCTGCTTTCAAGATTTTTCCTTTATAGTGATAATATATTCCTTGTTCATAGATAAAGAGATAGAAGTATATAAAATGTAACTATACAAAATAAAGTTATTTGGAGAAGGCACTCTGTTTTGCAAAGTCCTATGCAGTTTTCCATCTCATTTGATTTTTATTACCCTGGCAAGTGCTATTAGTAACTTCTTTGTGTCTGAGTGAAGTTAAATGATTTGCTTGGATTCACACAACTAAGAAGTATGTGAAATGAAATATGAATTTGTCTTCCTGATTTCATATCTAGTACTATCTACAGTTTCAACTGTGGGATCAAGTTGTAAAGAGACCTAAGTGATTTATATTTAATATTACAAGTAATAAGAAAGCCACTGTATTGAGAAGAGTAGTGACATGGCCAGACTTGTGTTATACATATATTATTTTGATAGCTATGTGGAAGATGGATTGGTAGGGGAAGACAGGGACATCTCAAGTCAGGAAGCTATTGCAGTAATCTGTGTGGTGGCTATATGAGATGAGGTAAGGCTTATAGCTGAAGATTCACGAAGAGAGGCTTCTGTGAGAATATTGAGAAGGGTCAGTTTGATACTGTCACTCTAGAGTGAGATAGAGAATCATTTAGGGAGAATTAAAATTATTGCCTTTGCTCTAGTGAATACTCAGGTGAAATTAGATAATACAAATGTTTAATGGACTCAGCCAGTTTGGTTTCATAATTTCCTTCAGCTCTATTCATCAGCACATAAGAAGGAGCAGATGTGGTAAACTGAGAACAATCCAGGATTAGGGTTTGGCAAGAGATGAGCAATAATAGGATACAAGGCATTTGAGAATAGGGAAAAGTATTGTTGGACATATTCACTGTAAGAGTAAGATTGAAGAGTGGGTAGCCAGAGCAGTGGTGATTGTATAGGAAAGAACTAAGGAGTGGAAGGAATCAAGGTCACTGTGAAGATGAAGACTAGATTTAGGAGAATGGCATAATAGATGGAACGATAGATTATGATCCTTTGACTAAGGAAATACAACACTAAAATTCATTAGATTATAGAATCCTTGAGGAGAGAGACTGTCTTTTGCTTCTTTTTGGCTCCCCAGAACTTTAGCACAGTGCTTGGCACTTAATAGGTGCTTAATAAATATTTATTGATTGATGAAGCATTGTCATGAGTGTGATCCACCCCAGTGTCTATCAGAAGTTAGTGATGGTATAAATAGATCATGATAGTTGAGAAGTCCATGATTAATCTTAAAGGAAACAAGGGTGATACACTGTTAACTTTTGTAAATTGACCAGAGAACCATTGGTCAAAGAAGAGGTCTTATGATATAGCAGACTTTTTATTCATGTTTTTACTGATACAGGTAAAATGACCTTGTTTTCTGAGCATCTCTAGGGAGAGCCCCAGACTAAATTTTGATGTCTCATTTTCCTGCTTTTCTATATGTGATTTTTTTTTCAAATGATATTATTCTGCCCCCTTTGTAAATAGTTTGGGAGGTTTAATCAAATTACTAAGTAAAAAGGAAATTATTAAAATGTAGGTTAGTTATTCTTAGCTTTTTGTTCTGCTTCCAGTAATCTGAATCTCTTATACTAATAGGAATTTCTTCTGATTTCCTTTTCTGCTAACACCATAAATGTGTTGGTTAACCAAAATGTCATGTAATACAATTAAAGTGAAAAAAAAAATAGCTCCTGAAATTATAGTATTGAGCTGGATTTCTTCTCTTCCACAAATGGTTGGGGATCTGTAAATTTCTTTTTTAATTTTACTATATTGTTATTATTATTGTATTTTTATTGTTATATTCTGATAATGGAAAGATAAGGTAGATTTTGTAGAGCATCCAATTACCCCACCCTCCACTCTCTTATTTTTCCTGTGGCTAAAAATTTCCTAGATATCATAGATAAGTATTAAAGCATCCTGACAAGGAAACAAACTATTTGGTTTGTAACTTCATTTAATTTAGGAAGGTATTGTAGTATTTGTAATAATATGTCAGATGTGACCAACTTGATAGAAATACAGGAGTATGGAGTAAAGGATAAAAATACTTTTATCTTATTAAATTGAGTACATATCTTTTAAGAATTGGTTTTTGAAGTGAGCTCTAAGACCTGTTAATGAGTCAACATTTTATCATTTCATAGAAAGAGAATCATTTGAATAAAATAGTATTTTGATAAATATTTTGATTATGGATTATAATGGAGTTTATGAGTGGATAGTATGTCATCAGTACTTCATAAACAGCTGTTTGTTAATGTACTTCCTTTCAAGTTATTACAGAAGATAAATTTAATTTACCTTTTGAACTTGTAGACTGTATTCTTTATGTATTTTGATTTATCTATCACAGTACTGACTGAGAACCTGGAGGAAGTATAGCCTTTTATTCATTTGAAGACAGACACAAATGTCAGTCCCAGGACTGGCACTAGGCAGATAATTCCCAAAACTTGGGAATACACACCACAGAAATAAATTTTCATGCCTTTATATTGTCAACTACTTCTTTCTAAGAGTTTTTATTAGTGACTGTAGAGCAAAAAGTATTGGTTTTAAGGAATGATTACTATACTGTTCAAATCTTTATTGATTCTATTTCTTTTTCTTTTGTTTCCTTTCCTGTTTTTTTTTTTCCTTTCTTTTTTTATCATCTTCTGACATCTTACCTGTATAATGAAGGGGTTGGGTCTGTTCTAAATCTATAATTGTATGACCTATTATTAAGAATTGTTCACAGATTATGTTATATATTTTATACATATATTAAGCTTTCTGTGCCAGCCCAACTTTTGATTTTAAAATGAGAAAAATAAGGGTCTTATAAGGAAACCATGTATAAAGAAGCAGAAATTTCTCTGTTAAAAGTTAAATGCATAGAAATTCTTAAAATTTTGAACTGAAGCTCTAGTTTTATAGCAAATAATATTTGAAAATTAATTTTATTTATAGTAGGAAATGAAATTAGCTATGCTAAGCCCTATCTAAAAAAAAGAGAACCGTAATACTGATTGATCATTGAATTTGGTAAATATTTTTAATCTTCTGAGACAATGCTCATATTTGAATCAAAGTTTTTTCCAAAAGTTGTGAAGTATTTCTGTTCATGGTTTCAGATAATTTTATGATAATTTGTAATTTATACTACATAAATACATTTTACAGGAAAATACTTTCTTGGTTTGTTTATATGAATATTGAATGTGACTTATTCTGGCTAATTTTTACTTTAGGAAGTAAACATTGCCCTGTAAGAATGTTCTTAACTGATTAGACAGAAATTGATTTGCTCTGTATACTTTATAATGTCTTATTTAGTATTGGTAATTAAGGATTATAATTTATTTCTTTTATTAGAGTATATTTAGATTCTTATTTTTTCAACTACTGCATTTTTAACTCACGTTTTGCTCTCAGGTGTCTATTCCTCAGTTTTTTCTTATGCTCCTTTATGTTTTATTCATCATATGATTTATAGGAGAAGTATTTTTATTGGATTGAACAGAATTGAAGGACTATTAAAATTATTGCACATTTAGAATGAATTCATTTTTGTTTATGATCATATGATGCTCAATGGTTTGATAGTTATGGTGGAATTTTTCCCTTTTCCCTACACATTCTAGGTTGACAATTGCATTTTTTGCACTCTCTGGGCTGGATATGTTGGATTCATTAGATGTGGTGAACAAAGATGATATCATAGAATGGATTTACTCCCTGCAGGTTCTTCCCACAGAAGACAGTGAGTGAGTTTTTAGCATCTTTTATTTTTTATACATCTCATTTAATATTGAATGCTTTTGGTTCTTAGACCTATTCTGTAGTTTTCCAACTCTTCTTTGAATTTCATTCCTTGAAATATACTAACCTGGGAATAACTAAGGAATAGGTTTGTATATGTCTGTATATTAACTAATTACCATGATTATAGCTTTTATGAGGTAAAGACAAGTCATTAAAATGTGGTTTTATAAAATGTATAAAACTTTCTTTAATTATCTTCATTATCACTTATGTTGCAGGTAAGTACTCTTCCAAGGTAAATTGAGATGATCTCTCCTCACCTTTTGAGATTTGCTCAGTTACAAAATATTGTGCTCCTCATAGAATAGAAATAAAACCATATATAGCCTTACAGGTAATTATTTCCACTTTTCTTTTGTAATAACTGCAAGGGGTATATACTCTGCAAATAGTTGACCCAGTAAATAGATGGGGCTACTTTGGTATATGCTATTTCATTTTCTCAGGGACTGGCTTTTGGGATCCTGTCTCAGACCTTTAATTTTCAATCTCCACTTTGGACTTTGTAAGCATCCTAGTTGGTAAGAAGCTTGTTATTGCTTGTCAATCTATGCTTTGTGACATTTCAGCTTTTTTGTTTAGCATGGCCTTGCTTAATAGTATGGTCCCTTGGTCTGTGGACTTAGCAAAATTTATTTGTTCATGTAAAATGAAACTATGAGAAATATTGCCAAGCAAGTAAAAGTTTTACCCATACATATTTCTTTTGCTGAGAGATGCGAGTGGGTAAGAGTGTTATAAGGTAAATGGAGGTTTTGTCACTGTAGTTACATTGGATAAAGTAAAGCTTTATTAAATCGTGGGGTACAATAACATGTTAAAATAGTAAATGTTTATAGGAATTCTAAAGTTAGTTTCTTGGACTGGAGTGCTCACCAATAAGGCTATAGGTGAACTAGTTTTTTTTTTTTTTTTTTTGCTTTTTTGCTGAGGCAATTGAGGTTAAGTGACTTGCCCAGGGTCACACAGCTAGGGAATGTTAAGTGTCTGAGACCAGATTTGAACTCAGGTCTTCCTGACTTCAGGGCTGGTGCTCTAGCCACCTAGCTGCCCCATAGGTGAACTAGTTTAAACCTCATTTTACTCTGAGCCAATTTAACAGTCATTTTTCAAGTTTTTATTAGCTATCCCAACACACCTAATTGAAGTATTGTGTATGATCATATGATCATGAAATCTTAAGAGGTGAAAGGGACCTCAAAAGCTGTATAATTGACTGATTCATACAAGGATTCTTTCTACAACATACTGGTTAAGCAGTTATCCAGCCTGGCTTGGCTTGATGGGGAAAAAATTATTTGGAACTGTAAGAGACCAGACACACTAATACATTTTGTTAGAGCTATGAATTAATTTGGCCATTCTGGGGAAAAAAAATTGAAAACCCAACTAAATGTAGTCTTT
>JAJPUD010000005.1:833293-911283 GCA_023553655.1 Myrmecobius fasciatus
TGACACTCAGACTTGTACAGACTTTGTAGACTTGTCCAAAATGATATCCACCAAAATGAGCAGAACCAGGAGAACAATCTGTGATAATAACAATGTAATGAAAAAAATAACTGAAAAACTTCAGAAACTGATCAAAGGGCATAGGAGATTTCAGTAAATCAATGCTATAACATACCTACCTCTTGAGAAAGTGGTAATAAACAAGAAATACTCAATAAAATATGTATTGTTAGATATGACCACTGTACTGTATTATAAATATTGCAGTATTATAAACATTTATCATAAGAGAAGATTTCTACTTAGGAAGTTTTGAGTATGGACTAGCTTAATGGGCTGTGATAAAAAAATCAATTTTATATAAAACACAATCTGCATATGTCTAGTTACATTTAAAAGAGAGACAGCTAAATAAAACAGAAGTCTGTGGTTTTAAACAAGCCCCCTCCCCCTTTTCTTGTATATTGAAATGTTTGTGTGGGGTGATTCAGTTCATAATAAAAAAGCATTTTTTTTTAATTCAGTATCTCACCAAAATGCTGTTTCCAAATCTTTCCAAACTTTTCAAGCTTCCAGTGACTCTCCCTTTCCTAAACCTCTCAATTGAGAACCTTGCCTCATATTTTGCTGAAAATTCTGAAGCCATTTGCTGAGAGCTCCCTCTTTTCCTTTATCTCTGTTGCACATATATTCCCAGTCTGATACATTGTGAGCACTTAATAAATACATCTTGACTGACATTACATCACTCATGCCTTTCTTAACTACCTCCTCCTTCACTCCATTATTACATAAGGTAGCTCTCCTCTTTGCCAAATCTAGAAGTCATGTCATTCCATCCTGTCGTCCTCAGATTGTTCCCTTTGTCACCCCAAGTCTTTCACAAATTTTCAATTTTTATTGGTTGCTTCCCTGTTGCCTACAAACATGCCTATGGAATCATCTGGTGATACTGTGGAAGCTTCTTGGTGCTGCAGTGGATAAAATAGTGTTCCTATAGTAAGGAAGACCCAATCCAAGCTTCAAACACATAGAGTAGTTGGATAATACTGGGTTGGTCACTTAACCTCTATTTGCTTCAATTTTCTCAACTATAAATTGGTGATTTACAAAGTAGATTACATTGCTTTGTAATCTACTTCCCAAGGTTATTTTAGGGATCAAATGAAATTTATATGTAAACTCAGCACAGTACTTGGAACACAGTAGGCAACTCTCAGTTCCAGTGAATAAAAGCAGAAATCTAGAGAGCTGCTTGAGACTCTTAAGAGATTAAGTGACTTGTAAGATTTGAATCCAAAGTAGCCTGATTGAATGTAATGATTTCACTGGGAACTTTTAAACCTTGATAATTTTAAAGTAAAACAGTAGATGGTGCTATATAATAACTCGTACATGCTTCAACAGTTAAGAAATTGCAAGATCATTTCCTTGAACATGTTTAGTTTGCTGTAATAATTACTATAATAATCCTCTTTATAAAGAAAAAAGAAAAGTGAAACTTTTTCACCAGTATTGAATTTTTATAGAATAAATCTACCACATTGTTATAATTAGATTGACATTTTAAATTGGAGTTAACCTCATAGTTTTTCATAAGATTTATATTCATTCCACTAGATCAGATCGATATGTTATCTTATTGTTGTGGGATAGTGTCTCCATTCATAAACATCCATCACATCACATTTATGCTTTCCCATCAAATGTAATTGCCTTACATGAGTTCATCACAGGGAATCCACCCAATACATTGGGAACATTCCTTTTTTTCTCTTTGCCAAGATAAAAAGACCAGAAGAGTCTTTGGGCTTTCAGTTGACACTTCCCTTGTGCAGAATGATAAATGTGGAAATATGTTTAGAATAATTGCACATGTTTAACCTATATTGAATTACTTGCTATTCAGGTGAGTGGGGTGGTGGGAAGAGAGGGAGAAAGAATTGAAACATAAGGTTTTGCAAGAGTAAATGTTGAAAACTATCTTTGCATGGTTGTGTTTTTTTTTGTTTTGTTTTTTTTTGTTTTGTTTTGTTTTGTTTTTGTTTTTGTTTTTGTTTTTTTGAGGCAATTGGGGTTAAGTGACTTGCACAGGGTCACACAGCTAGGAAGTATTAAGTGTCTGAGACCAGATTTAAACTCAGGTCCTTCTGACTTCAGGGCTGGTGCTCTATCCACTGTGCCACCTAGGTGCCCCCACTTTGCATGTATTTTGAAAAATAAAAAGCTCTTATTTAAAAAAATTTTTTTAAATAATTTTAACAAAAAGAAAAAAAGATCGACACTTCCTCACGCTGATCATGACATAATCCATCTTTCCAATCATATATTTCTTTGATAACATTCTTTATTCCATATCCCCTTTTATAATTCTTTGGTAATGTGTTGCCATCTATTCACATGCACTATATGTTTTTCTATTACCCTTTGGAGCATTGTTGAGAATATTAGAAGGGAAGATTGTTTTTCCTAGGAAGTATTTCAGCTTTATTAATAACTGACTGCATCTTTACCATCACACAGCTGACAGAAACTTCAAGAAAATACTCATTATGCTAATTATTTATATGCTACTTGAAAAAAAAAAGATTGATTCACTAGAGCAGTCGATTCAGTAGACCTATCCTTAATAACTTTTCCAACAGAATCCCATGCAAATGTTGGAATTAGTCAATAAGTGATGATGATGATGATGGTAACTAACACTTATTTAGCACTACTTATGGCCCAGGCATTGAATTAGAACAGTTCCTGGACTTATAGGAACATGCACATGATTCCTTAAAAGATATAAGCGATATTCATTTGTTCATTAACATCAGACTTTGCAAGCATCAAGTATTTAATAAATGCTTATTGAATTCAGTTGAATGGAATTCATTTCTCCTTAGGAAAATCATAGGTAAAATTTGAGCTCTATTAAAAACCATGAGGAAATTCTGCAAGGGCAGAGATTTCTGTTTTTTTTATTTTAATAATGCATTATAAATATATTGGGACAAAAAGCTTTTTAGCTAAAATTTAGCTAAAAAATTTTAGTTAAAAATTGATGAGACTTTAGAAGTTAAACACCAAAAATAGCAATCAGGTTAATTTGCTAAGAAAGGTATCAGAAAGAGGTATGGAGCAAAATGAGGAAAAGCAAAACAGAAAAGATAATAAATGTCTTTTATTAATAGGCATTTTTTGTTAAATCTCCAGACATCCCCCCTCCTCAAAAAAAAAAAAAAATCCCAGGAAAATGTCACTTTAAAAAAAAAAAGAAATTCATGGAACAACAAAACAATATTTTCTAGGAAAAACTGTACAGTTTTGGGAAAAGTGCTAATTTTGATTTAATTTGAATTCTTTGATTTTATAGTACAGTGGTTATATTCCAGTCAGAGTGACTGTAAAGCCAAAGTTTATATAGTCTTTTTTAATTTTTAAAATCCATAGACACATCTTAGTTTTCTTATTTTATGGGCCATTTTGCTTCTTATAACTATGCTTCCATTTCATCTTTTTTTTCTGTGTTAACCAAATTCTCATTTCTGGTTTTATCTATGACATTTTAAATATGAGTTTTAGTGAGTGAATATATAGGCTGATTATCTTGCCTTTTCATTTTAGTTTTTAATTGCTAATTTCACAGACTATCAGAGTTGGAAAGAATTTCAAAGACTGTCATATCTGAGAAAGAGTCCTTTCAGCAACCTATCGGGCAAATAATCATTTAACAACTATATAGACTTCTAATGAGGAGGGAGCCCAGTACCTCATTTTGTTCTACTTGTAGATGACTCTTATTAGGAAATGATTTAACCAAAATCTAGTTCTGCCTTTTGGGGCCAAGAAAAAGAAGAGGCAGTCATTATGTATATCTCAAAGCTTCAGTATTTCCACTTCCTTTTAACAGTCTTCATATAGTCCCATCTCAAAGACTTTCACAATTGTAATTGCCTTCCTCTGAGGGTTCTTCAACTATTTTAGCTACTATGTGGCTAATATCAGCCTCCCATTGGAAAGGCCTAAATGAAAAACATTTATTTTCTGAAAGTGTTTGTATAAAAATATATATATATATATATGAGAGACTGCATGTTACAGGCATTAAAGGTCCAGAGTAAGAGTTAAGACCTGTGTTTAAATCCTACTTCTGATAACTCTCTGACTGTGTATCCTTGGTCAGGTCACTTAACATCTCAGTGCTTTAGGAAACTTTTTAAGGCTGTAAGTAGTGGTTGTTGGTCTGCATTAATATAGGGATTTGCCTCACTGAGAGTTCCCTCACAAATGCAGACAAAAAAGGTATACAGGTATCTATCCCTACTCTTCCCAATTGATAATTTTTCTTTTTTGGCTTGATTGTAGATTGCATTGTTTTACTATCTACAAAAATAAAGGTTGATTTTTTGTTTTTTTAACTTAAGTAAATATGTTTATTTTCTAGGATCAAATTTAAACCGCTGTGGTTTCCGAGGTTCTTCATACCTGGGTATTCCATTCAATCCATCTAAGGTTAGTTTAATTGTGTGTTGTGGGGAAAAAAGGGGGCAAGGTGGATGGTGCAAAGAAAATTAAATGTTTTAAAATATCATTGCTAACTAGAGCCAGCCTATGTGTATTAATAGAAAATACTAATACAGCAAAAGCTGGATTATTCCTGTAACATACTAAATTCTGGTTATTCCTAATCTTCCTTTCCTTCCTTTTCCTAAAAACACAAATTTTTCAATCCAGTAAAAATATTGTTGTTAATATTGATTAACATTATTTCTAGAGTGGTTATTTGCCTTTCCTGCTGCTTAGTGCAAAACATATGTATCACTTATTCTTCAGTGTTTTTAAATAAACATTAATTTTTTTTACATATGAAAACATGTTTTTTACATAACTGCTTACTTATAGGAAGAGAAACAGTGGTAAACTATGTAAGGTAACATTTTAGGTGTAGGCAGGATATGGTCAGATTATGAAGGATTTTGAAAGTTAAGAATGCAGTCATCCCTTTATGGCTATCCTAGCACAACCTGCTGTCATTTTTTTCTGATCTTTTGTCCACAGATGCTTTTATTTCATTCTGTGCATATTTCCCCTGTCACAAGGTTTTATAAGGTACTATGGGTCTGCAGTATCTCAAACTCTAAACTTTGAAGACCAAGTAATCTCTCTCAGTTATGACTTTTTAAAAAACAATTTAGGAGGAGTTAGCATGTTTCTAATTTTTACTTTTAGTAACTTACTTTTAAGTCAATGAAAGATAATTGGAAAAAGTTGTGAGAGTTATATGCTACATAACTACTCCTTTCAAGATTCTTTGGATGTTTGTTGATCAGCTAGAAGCATAAATTCACAAGATGGATTTATATTCTAATTCTGAAGGTCAAAATTAAAAGTTGAATATAGATATTGGTATATAGAATTTCTCCTAAAATGATTTAATTGCTCTTTCATTTGAATCAGTTTAATAATGTAACATGGTGATTTCTACTAAAATATTACTATTGCTTAATTTTAGCATGCATTATATTCTTGGTGTTAACCAAACCATTTATCTATTTAAAAAAATAAGGTTTGTAAGTAATAAAAGGTTAAAAGTCTCTTCCATGTTACTTTTTTCCTCATCCTTCTAACAAATAAGAACAGTTAACAAAATAAATTAATTCATTGGTCATATCTAGAAATATATGATTGAATTTCATACTCTTCTGCCACCTTTCTGTTCTACATTGGGAAACTTGCTTCATCTTTAGTCCTTTGAAATCATGATTGTATTCTACCTTAATAAGAATTTTAATTTTTTATTTTATGCGTGTGTGTGTGTGTGTGTGTGTATTATATCTTGCATTTTCATTTATTTTTCTTATTTATGTTACCTTTTACATTATTTTTTTTCATTGTGTAAATTCTTCTTGACATTGATAATTTCTGCTAGTGTTACTCTACATCTGTTTATCTTCCCAAGTTTCATAGAAGTTTTAGTAACCAATTATTTTGAATAATGAATCCTAGGAAATGGTCATGTGATTCAGACTTTCATTGCATCTTTAATTAGGCGAGAATCAATTACCACAGAAAATGGAACCCTTTCATGGGGTTCATTATTTACACTAATTGGATCTAGCTATCTTCATTTGTTATGTAAAATGTCCATCTTACTTTCTGTGAACACCTTTCTCTTCCCATTTCTTCTTTTGGTTGTGAACTCTTCCCCTATCCATAGATCTAACAGATAATTTTTTTTAAAATTTTTATTAAAGCTTTTTATTTGTATAACATATGTATGGGTAGTTCCCCAGAATTGATCTTTACAAAGCTTTCCATTACAAAATTTACCCCCAGTCCCCTTCCCTCCCTGAGATGGCAGGAAGTCCACTACATGTTAATAATGTTGAAATACTTGACAAGTTGTGCAAGAAAATTCCTATCTTCAAGAAAAAAAAAGAAAATCAGAGAAACACAATGCAAGCAAACCTCAATAGAGAGCATGAAAATGTTATGTTGTGGTCCATATTTCATATCCTCCTCTCTGGGTATATATGGTTTTCTTCAGTGAACAATTGGAACTGGTTTGAGACAATTCTTTGTTGCAGAGAGTCATGTCCATCAGAATTGATCATCATGTAATACTGTTGTTGCTGTGTATGATGATCTCCTGGTTCTGCTCGTTTCACTCAGCATCAGTTCATACAAGTCTCTCCAGGTCTCTCTGAAATCGTCCTGCTGGTCGTTTCTTACAGAGCAATAATATTCCATAATATTCATGTACCATAATTTATTCAGCCACTCTCCAATTGATAGGCATCCACTCAGTTTCTAGTTTCTAGCCACTACAAAAAGGGCTGCCACAAACATTCTTGCACATGTGGGTCCCTTTCCCTCCTCTAAGATCTCTTTGGGATATAGGCCCAATAGAAACACTGCTGGGTCAAAGGGTATGCACTGCTTGATAACTTTTTGAGCATAGCTCCAAATTGCTCTCCAGAATGGTTGGATCCGTTCACAGTTCCACCAACAATGTATTAGTGTCCCAGTTTTCCCACATCCCCTCCAACACTCATCACTATCCTTTCCTGTCATTTTAGCCAATCTGACAGGTGTGTAGTGGTACCTCAGAGTTGTCTTAACTTGCATTTCTCTGATCAATAGTGATCTGGAGCAACTTTTCATATGACTAGAGATGGTTTTAACCTCATCATCTGAAAATTGTCTGTTCATATCCCTTGACCACTTATCTATTTAAGGGTGGCTTGAATTCTTATATAAATAAGACAATTCTCTATATATTTTAGAAATGAGGCCTTTATCAGAACCATTAAATGTAAAGATGATTTCCCAATTTGATGCTTTCCTCCTAATCTTGTCTGCATTAGTTTTATTTGTACAGAAACTTTTTTTTTTTTTTTTTTTTTTAACTTTGCTACGGATTGTTAAGTGTCTGAGACCACATTTGAACTCAGGTCCTCCTGACTTCAGGGCTGGTGCTCTATCCACTGCACCACCTAGCTGCCCCAGAAACTTTTTTTTTTTAAATTTTATTTGCATAACATATGTGTGGGTAATTCTTCAACAATAACCCTTACATAGCTTTCCGTTACAAATTTTTCCCCCCAACTCCCCACCCCTCTCCTAGATGGCAGGATATCCACTACATGTTAATTGTGTTAAAATATTGGCAAATCGAATATATGTATACATATTTCCAAACTTATCATTGTTGTGCAAGAAAAATCTTATCTACACAAACGATATATCAGATAAAGGAAACACAATGTAAGCAAACATCAATCAAGGAGTATGAGAATGTTATGTTGTGGTCCACATTTCACAACTCTCTGGGTGTATATGGCTTTCTTCAGTGAACAATTGGAGGTGTTTTGAAACATTTCATTGTTGAAGAGAGCCATGTCCATCAGAATTGATCGTCATATAGTACTGTTGTTGCCGTGTATAATGATCTCCTGGTTCTGCTCATTTCACTTAGCATCAGTTCATGTAAGTCTCTCCAGGTCTCTCTGAAATCATCTTGCTGGTCATTTCTTACAGAACAATAATATTCCATAATATTCATATACCATAATTTATTCAGCCATTCTCTAATTGAAGGGCATCTATTCAATTTCCAGTTTCTAGCCACTACAAAAAGGGCTGCCACAAACGGAAACTTTTTAACTTAATATAATCAAAATTATCTATCTGGTGCTCAATTAGGAGTTCCAGATCCTCTTTGGACACAAATTTACTCCATCTCCACAGGTCTGAGAGGCAAACCATACCACATTCCTCTAATTTGCTTACAATATCACTCTCTATATCTAGATCATGAACCCATTTAGATCCCATCTTGGCATGTGGTGCCAGGCATGGGTCAAGCCCCAATCTCTTCCACACTAGCTTCCAATTTTCCCAGCAGTTTCTATCGAATAGTGAGCACTTATCCCAAAAGCTGGGGTCCTTGGGCCCACCAAACACTAAATTGCCAAAGCCGTTGCCTAGATTGTCCTGACAACCCATCCCATGTCTGGCAGATAATTTCAACCATGCTTCTCTAATTTGTTTATATCCACCTTTTTGTCTAAGTTATATACCTATTGGTTCTTTTCTTGGTTTATGGTATGTAATCTATCCCTTGTTAAGAATTCTTCCTTTAGCCATTATTATACAAGGTGTATATCCTTTTAATTTCTGATTTCTATATTATATGACTTTTTATTTATGTGTTTTACCCATTTGGAACTTACTATAAAGCATGGTCCAAGATGTTGATGCATTTTCTATCAAATTGCTTTTCCCAGTGTTTTAGTAGTTGGTTTTCTCCTGGCCTTTTTATAACCTTTTAAGATTGAAGGACAAGGTTAAATTAATACTATGATAGATTGTCTAAAATACCCTCAGTTTCTTCTGTTCCTTTGTATTGTATCTGATTACTTAATGTGATGAAACATTAATTATTAAATACTTTGGAGAGTAGAGCTTATAATACTGAGTAAATATTTTTCTCATTTCTAAGATATCAAATTTCAGGGGGCTAGATTTTATTTAATTTATTGTAAATGTTTTCACAATATTAATATTTTTATCTCTTCAATTTAGAAAAAAGTTAATTATATAGTCTTTACCATTCAGAAAAAAAGTAACTGATTTAACTGTTTTATGAATAAGCTTTTATTCCAATGAATCACAGGAATTATTTATAATGTTGATAATTTTGAACTGATTAAGCAAGGTTGAATTTTAAATTTATACTTATATTTAGAAACCCCATTGTTAATGATGTTCTTATATGAGAGAATTGTGTTTTTTAACTTTTCCTTAAGATGCTTTCTACCTATAAAGTATTTGCAAGTTAAATTTTATCTGATTATTCACTAGCCATCTAATATAGAATTGTTTGTTGATATGTGATAGCAGTTTCTTTTTTTAATTAAAGCTTTTTATTTGCAAAACATATGCATAGGTAATTTTTCAACATTGATCCTTGCAAAGCTTGCTGTTACAAATTTTTCCCTCCTACCCTTCACTCCCTCCCCTAGATGGCAGGAAGTCTAATACATGTTAATTATGTTAAAATATTTGACAGATCGAACGTGTATACATATTTATACAGTTATCTTGCTGTACAAGAAAAATCGGATCTACAAGGAAAAAAAAACCTGAGAAGGAAAACAAATGCAAGCAAACATCAATAGAGAGCATGAAAATGCTACGTTGTGGTCCACACTCAGATCCCTCTCTCTGGGTGTATATGGCTTTCTTCATCATTGAACAACTGAAACTGGTTTGAAACATCTTGTTGTTGAAGAGAACCATGTCCATCAGAATATATCATCATATAGTTTTTTGTTTGCCGATGACAACAGTTTCTTAATTATAATTGTATTATTATCTTAAATTTAGGATCTTGGCATAGCTCATCCTTATGACAGTGGACATATAGCAATGACTTATACTGGCTTGTCATGCTTAGTTATTCTTGGAGATGATTTAAGCAGAGTAAATAAAGAAGCCTGCTTAGCGGGGTTGAGAGCACTTCAGCTGGAAGATGGAAGGTATGATGAATTCTTTGTCACTTTTTAAGAGATAAATTACTGGGTTTAGAAAGATATGAATGAAATAAAAAATAAGAAGCATAACAAAGTCTAGTAGTGAAGTAGGAACAAATGGGAAATGTAGGCATAAATGCTGAAAAAAAAAGTATGAATATATGTTTAAACATAACTTAATATACTCTGGGACTTTCCTTAAGGGAAGTTTAAATTAGAACTGAGTAGTATATTATATAGACTTGGGACTCTGACAACATTCTTTTCCTTTCTTTATGATTGGTAAATTTTTATTTTCCCCAGTTACAGTAAAAACATCACTTTGGGGATGGGGGTGGGGTATGCATATACATTCATTTCTTTCTTTTTTTTTTTTTTTTTAAACATGAATTTCCATATGAATCATGTTGGGAGAGAAAAATTAAAATAGAAGAGAAAAACCACAAAGGGGGGGGGGGACAAGAAAAAGATCTGATAACATTAAGATGCTTTAGTGTCAAGAAATTAAAGTTTTCTTTTACTTCCTGGCTTTGCTTTTGTTATCTGTGTTTGAACTTCTATGAAAACAACTAAGTTCTGCGAAGATTGGACACTCCACAGGTTATTCCCAATTAAAAACTAGCTTTTTTTTTGACTAATTTATTGTACCTTTTAGAACTATAAAGGACTTAAGGGTTAATCTATGGAACAGTATAGGTAAAGAAATTGAAGTGGAACACATAAGGGACTTTATATTTTTTAAAAGTAAAGCATTGCTCTCAGGCCATATTGCTCTTGAGGATTTCCCCTTTGGACCTAGAGAACCTAGGATAGAAAGATGAATGGAAGGTAGTTTGAAGTGGGGAGACACTCAAGGCAGGCAGATTCACCTGCAGGCTATTACACCTGGTTCAGGTATGAGGCAATGGCCTGTAACAGGCTGGTAGCAGTATCAGAGGAGAAAAGAGGGCAGTATACTAGAGGTGTTAGAAAGGTGAAGTCAAAGGGGAGCAAGATGAGAGATTGTGAGGAGTCTAGGATTCTTAGTATTAGAATGATACTATTGCCATCTACAGTAATAGGGAAAGTAAGAAAGAGAAGGAAGATTTAAGGGAAAATATAAAGATTTCAATTTTGAATATGTTGAATTTAATATATCTATTGGATAACCAATTTTAGATGTTTGGAGATGTGAGATTGGATGTCAGCCAGGGCAGGATTGAAAGATTTGACAATCAACAGAATGGAGATGGTAAATCTGTGAAAGCTGAAGAGATCATGAAGTGACAGAGGGAGAAGAAAGTCTTAAGAGACTCTTAGCATCTCCTCTAGCGTTTTCATAATATTTACAAAATATTCAATAGAAATATATCAAACAAAAACATTAAGCACATACTGTGTCTTGGGCATTGAGTACATAACTACAAAATAACAAGACTCCTAACTTAAAAGAAACTTGCATTTTAATGGGGAGAAACAATTGTGTTTTTGGTATGTGTTGCATAAATGAAGTGAATAAATACAAATACATGCAAAATAGTTAAACACAGGGAGTTTAGGAGGGCTTTGGGAAAGGTTTTATGCTAAAGATGAATCTCTGACTTATTGGAAATTTTAAGATTTGCTGTTTCAGCCTGAGCAAGACTTAAGTATGGTCTTAATGTTCCTCATTAGCTAGCGAATTGCACACAGAAAAAGTCTTTTGTTCCCAGTCACAGAGTGGAGCCTACTCCTAGCCAACCATTTTTAAGATGCTCGACATTGGTCATAAGGATGACTTGGTGGGATAGTATAGGTGATTCCATAAGTTCTTTAACTGCTTTTGAAAAACCCCATTTCTCAATTGCATTACTTTGGAACTCCTATGACATTTCCACCATGCCTCAGATAGTTCATTATTAGGAATACTTCATTGTCCTGCATCTAGCAGGATAAACTCTCCATTATCCTGTATCCCAAACGTTAAGCATCTAGCTTTGGTACTCCACCTCATGACTGATTCTCTTCCTGGAGGGTGGTTCAGTGAACTCTTAGCCTCCATTTCAGGAGGGAGTTGGGTTAAGACCATCTCATTTCTCCCTTGACTGTACTACTTTGAGACTTCTGATGCCCTTCCTCCCATACCCTATGCTTTTCAGCTAACTTTTGTGTGTTGTCTTTCCTTGTAAATTCCTTGAGGGATAAGGACTATTTTCTCCCTCTTTTTGCATACCAGAAGTATATTCTTTATATCCCCAGTACGTAGCACAATGTTTGAGACTATTTATTGACCAATTGTTCTATTCATGCTAGATCAGTATTATTTTCCTCATTTGATAGACTGGGGATTATGGTTGCTTAGTCCTAACAATTCTTTATGCATAGTATTCTTTAAGTTTATTTTTTGCTGATTTGACTCCAATTTCCATAGTCCTGACAGTATTCCAGAGCTATATATGGATTGAATATAAGCAGATAAAACTGTTCCTTCGAAGTAGCATCAGGAAAGGAGATAGTTTAAGTGATACAGCAGTGGCAGCTAGGAATGTCACAAGAATAGCACAGCAGTCCTGTTAAGTAGGTAATACAAGTAATAGTAGTAATAGTTGTTAAGTGATTGTAGTTATACAGCTATTAAGTATCTAAATTAGAATTTGGACCTAGGCTTTCCTGAATTCCAAGTCCAGTGCCATATATTATGTTGCCTCCTATCAATGGTTGTGCTCCATTTTGTACATGGGAGAACTGAGGTTGAAGGGAATAAGGAATTTGTCTGTGGTTACACAGGTAATAGCGGCACAATGGAGCACCAGGCCTGGAGTGAGGAAGACCTGAGTTCAAATTTGGCCTCAGACATTTTTTAGCTGTCTCCCAAGACAAGGCTTTTAACTCGATTTTCCTCAGTTTCCTCATCTGTAAAATGAATTAGTTAAAGAAATGGTAAATCACTTCAGTCTCTACCAAGAAAACCCCAAATGTGGTCATGAAAGAGTTAGATATAACTGAATAACACCACATACAGTTAATAACTATCAAATCAGATCATACTCTGTCAATTTACTCTTAAATTGAGACTTTTGGGGGGGGGTGAGAAGGAGGCCTAGGTCATGTTGTAATGTGAAATGGTGATGATATAATTACTGTTATGTTTCTCTGTAAAGAATTGGTAAATAATCTAGTAAAGGCAGTAGTTTACACAAGATAGATTGTCATGAAATTTCTGATAGTAAGGGTGTAAAATAAGCCTTTTTAATGAAAGTAGAATACTTGTGCATGTAATAACTGCCCATATAATACTAAGAATAAACTCTTTATTTCTTTCAGTTTTTGTGCTATACCCGAAGGTAGTGAGAATGACATGAGATTTGTCTACTGTGCTTCCTGTATTTGTTACATGCTTAACAATTGGTCAGGCATGGACACAAAGAAAGCCATAGACTATATTAGAAGAAGTATGGTGAGTTTTGCTAAAGAATTCAATTCTTTTTTCCCCTTCAGTTACATAATAGAAACAATTATAACAACTTAAAAGTTTGCAGATTTCTTTACATTATCCTGTTAAGCTTTTTGAGCTAGGATGTTGTTAGTCCTTCATTTTTGCAAAGGACAGATGACAACGTGGGGTGATGTCTTGACTTGCTCGTTAATTGGATTTCAGTGAGACAGAGTTGCACAGAGATGTTAGTTTCCCTTTCTTCAGTGGCAGGATGACTGGCGCTGACCGGGAATGCTGTCAGTGGTCTTGGTCTCTTTGAGGCCTGACCAAGTTCTTGATATTCCATGCTTCATGTCCATTGGAATAAATTGTTCTGATCCAACTATTCCTCCTGGGAAAGTCCTTAATCACTTGGAATATCCAGCAGCCCACTTACTTTCTGCCTGGTGTGGCTGAGGTGCTGTCAGCTTCTTGGAGCCATGAGTCAGAGTTGGATGAATTAAGTGGACACTAAAGGTGGATGAATAGTCCTGAAAAGGGCTTGGCAAGGCCGCATACCAGAGGTGCTAGTCCTCTTAAGCACCCTGTAGGTGAGAATAGGTACATTATTAACCTTTAGGGAGGAATTTAGGCTTGCCAATGGTTAAGTGACTTGCTAGTAAGTGTTGAAAGTGTTGAAAGCAGTCTGGGTACCTAGGTCTTCCTAGGTAAGATTGTGCAAATCTCTTAACCTCTTAATTCCAGTTTCTTTATTTGTAAAATGAATGGTTTCAACTAGATGACCTTTTTTCAGCTGCAGTTCCTATGATCTTTAATAAGACATCTTAAAATCATTTTTTTTTTAGGAGTTAAATCTTCTTTAGCAGTTCTTAATGACGATAATTTGAGATTGATACTATTTTCCCTTTGTTTCTGTCTCATAAAATCATGAATAGGGCAAGGACTGGACATTCAATATAGATCCTCTTCATCTTGTAGTTTTAGAGAGTTATCAACTGCTACTGACCTCCCTAGCTTCCCTTAAGACCCATCTTCTATAGGAAGTCTTTCCCAACCTCTAGTGATTTCCCTGTTAATCATTTCCTGTTTATCCTGAATGTAGTTTGCTTTGTATATATTTTTTTGTTGTTTCTCCCATTAGATTGTAAGCTCTTTGAGAGCAGGGAGTGTCTTTTGCTATTTCTCCAGTGCTTAGTACAGTGCCTGGTACATAGTAAATGAGAGAAATTAATATTATACTATTAATAACTAATTATTAATTTGTAATTTACTTACTTTATTTTTGTTAAAATCCAACTCCTGAGGTCAGTCATCCTCTGAAGGGCATGGCTGAGTGATAAGATTTGCTCCTAGGCCCACCCAACTGGGAAACCACATTTCTACTTGGCAAGCCTTCACCTGGAGGAAGAGACTTCTTTCCTTGGCCCCCTTTAGGGCCACTTAGCTCATGAAAGAGGAAACTATCTAGAGTGATCCTTATGGACCTTTTGGAATTGGCTTTCCCTTGCCCAAATACCATGAAGCTTCTAAATCTCATGATCACACTATGTTCTCAGTAGAAGGAGCTAAAGACTTTTATAGCCCATCTTCTAAATAAATGTCTACCAATCCCCTTTCAGAAGGGATTTAAGACATTTTGGGATTTCTCTTGATTACAGAGAAAAAACCCCATTTACTGATTTCTGGCTATCCTAATTAATAAATTGATTACTTATTATCCAGAAACTCTTGTCTCTTGGGATTTTCATCAATCTCATAGGCATTTAATAGCCATTGATTGATTAATTGAAATGACTCACCCAGGATAATATATCCAGTCAGTATCAGAGGTGAAACTTGAAACCCAGTCTTTTTCACTCCAAGGCTAAATTATGCTTGGCACCTTTCTTAAAATCATGAACATGAATTGTTCCTTTTTTTCCTACTTTTTTTTTTGCATTTATTAGATTTTTGTTGATTTATGAGATTTTAAATAATTTAAGTAATGAATAATGTCTTGCTGTTTCAAAAATAAATTCTTTTGCTCTAGTTAAATTGTTATTTTTTTTAATTGGTTCCTTAAAAAGTAAAGACGTGTAAACATTCCTAACAAAGAGCAGTAAGTTATATTATTTTAAGGAGAAAAGCAGATTTTTTTCTTTTTAGTTCTGGTTTAAGTAGTTTGTTTAAAAATCCCATGGAGTCCTATTATTAAGAAGGAAATCTAGTTTCATTGCAAATTTCCTTTTTCCTTTTCTATAATGTTGAGTTAAATTAGAAAAAATAATTATATTTTGAAAAATATATTATTTCCTAAGTGTGAAGTTTTTATATGCTTTTAAGTCAACAGAGATAAATTGATGGAGAGATTTGTCTTTAGAGTCTGTGAAAAAATGAGTCTTTGATACATATTGGTTGACACTGCACACATCACTTAAACTCTCAGTGCCCTAGGCACTCTTGATATTATAAGATTCAGAACAATTGAAAAAGCATAAGTAGAGAGAAATTTATTCACTATAAGTTTCTTACACCAATAAAATTGCAGGTTTGGACAAAAAAGTAAACATTTCTGAATGAAGTTTAGAAAGAATGAGAGCTTGTAGGAAAGTTTGTCTTTAAATGGATGCATTTAATCAAGTTTCTATAAATAAGACAAGTATAAAGATAAATCAAAGTTATATAACAAAGTATGAGGACTGGAAAATAGGATATGTAAGGAATAGACAAGAGTAATTGGTGTCAAAAAAGAAAGGGCTGGATCAGGCATGAGAAGTGGTTTGACTGGTAGGAATATAGGTTTTGTTTTTTATTTTGAGAGCATTTGGGGTCAAGTGACTTGCCCAGGGACACATAGCTATTAAGTGTTAAGTGTCTGAGGTCACATTTGAACTGAGGTCCTCCTGACTCCAAGGCCATTGCTCTACCCACTAAGTCATCTAGCTCTGTTAGAAATGTATGAAGTGGGTTTTTATAAAAAATGTTTAGTTGCTAATTGTTTCTTTCTACAAGGTAGACAATTAAAAAAATTATTTAAGATGTATGTTAACTATGTGAGGCATAAATCTAAACAAAGATTTCTGCACACTGAAATATGTTTACAAGGGAGTCCCTATTAGATAGCAAAAAGTATACTGGGTTATGTGTATAATCATGTAACAAAGAAGAGACCAGAACCTAGAAATTATATGATTTGAAGCAAATTTTCTGTGCTTTGGTTTCTTCCAAAAAAAAAAAAAAAAAGAGAGAGGACTAAACTATAAAATAAGGCTTCTTCCAGTCTTCAAATTCTGTGAATCTGTGAAAGAACAACATTTCATCTGGAAATCCAAAGAATTGCAATCTGGTCTTCTGGTTAGATTTTGGTTTAGGTGACCTGAGGTCTTCTCAGTCTTGGATTTTAAAAGCAATTTATGCTTTTAAAATTCTTAATTGTGCTTGCAGAAATATGAATAAATTCAATCATGTTTTGATAATGGGGTACAGAGCACTAGTTTTTGGTTCATTGCACCTAGTGCACTTTTCTCTATAAAATGAGGGTACAGTACTAGAATGTATCCGTGGTCCCTTCCACTTCTAATCCTCTGATCATTTCATTATGGTTTTATTAGATAATAAATCCAAGTTAGAGAATCTTAACTAGTCATCTTAGGTTTTTAGATAAAGGACTTTTATATAGAGATTGACATCTATAAGGAAGTATTTTATAGGTGGTAATTTTGTGTCGTTATGGACATTTTTACTTACATGTAACATATTTAAGCCTATATTAAAAACAGAATGACTTATTTTGTGAGTTAGGAGTGTACCTGTCATAAGGTCATAGATTTAAAACTGAAATGGAGCTCAGAGTTCTACTAGTCTAGAGAGATGAGCGTCCCTTAAGTAGCAGATCCAGAATTCCAATACGTATCCACTATTCTTTCCACTTTGCCACATTGTGAAATGATATTTCTAATAATTGGGGGAAGTATGCTTTTTGGCTATTGTTATATTAAGATGTGCTACTTTATTTGACTGTCATTTGTTAGAAAGATCTATTTATCAGTAAATTTTTATTCATTTTTATCTATGCAAGTGTTCATCTGTCACTGGTTTTATTATCAGGTTTTGGAAGTAACAAACTTGAGTATTATAGTAAATGTATTTTGTACATTAGTTATTATAACATTTAATTCTAATAATAGCATATATGTAGAACTTGATAGTTCTTTTCTGACAGTTCTGTGAGATGTAGGCATGCTGATGATAAAGTCGACAGTGAATTAGCCAAATGATTCATAAAGTAATAGAGTTAATGTAAGGAGAGAGAAGATTGGATATTTAAAAAAAAGAAAATTAGACCCACAAAACTAGTTTAGATGATCGCTTATGGAAAATCAGTTCAAATGTGCAATGCTTGAAAAATCCATTTTTGCAATTTGCCACTGGTTATTGGAGCAAAACAAGGGTTTCCCATCCCTCCTTCATGCCCTGCATTTGTAAGAAAGAATAGTTATTTTTGGAATTACAAAGGAGAATAGGTGTGTTCTTATATTTTGTCTTGTCCAAGCCTGTGACTTTATTTGTATAGAAAATTCTCTCCACCAGTGCAAATGCATAACTGTTCCATATGGTTTTAGAGAATTAACTGGGACAGTGAGAGACAAAGTGACTTGCCCACAGTCATATAAGGGAGTTTGTATTAGAATCTGAACTTCATGACTCCATATCTGATTCTCTTTCCACTAAGCCTTATAGCTTTTTAACTACTGTTTCACAGTAAACAGTATTATTTTTCTTTTTTTAGTCTTATGACAATGGACTGGCACAGGGAGCTGGACTAGAATCTCATGGTAAGATATCTTTAACTGGTTAACAATATAGACTTGGGATTGTATGGATGTTTTCTCTAAGTTTCTCCAGTGTCGTGTGAAATTGCACTACTTTTGATATATAAGAAATAAAAGTTTTTCAGAAATGAAAAAAAAAAGTTGAGATTTATCATTATTGATGTTATCTTCTGACAATTTTCATGGGATGCACCATAGTACTTTATTCTAAATATTGGCATAAACTCCTTCCACTACATCTTTTTTCTTCTTCTAGCATAGTCTGTCTCTGCTGTGCCTCTTTTTTGCTTTTTTTTTCCCCACTTCTATTTGGTTTCCACTTATAGATGACTACTTAAAAAGGATATTTACTGTTAAGAGAATCCCACTTTGAATGATTGTGACCTTTTAAAGTCTCTTCCCCTCATATAATCCTGTGATTCTCTGGCAGCTGTGGTATCATGATCTCCTTGAGATCACCTTTTATATTAAAAAGTTATTAACTTGGGATCCATTTCAGTTGACAAGACCATAGAGAAATGAAAATCCTTTAATATTGTTGACTTTTCTTAATCTTGATGAAAAAAATACTGAGGGCCCTGTGTACATTTCTAGCATTGCTGTGTGTACTCTTCAAAAAAAATTATCACTTGCTTTATGATTTTTGAATCATATTGCAAAGTAAGGGTAGATGCATCTCAACAGTTGTTATATTTGCTTATAAAAGTGTGTTGAGTTTTAATCTGAGAATTTAGTTTTCTAGTTACAAAGTATAAAAGATCTGTTGTTGTTGTTGTTTTAAGTGCTTTCCTTGTAGCTTATAAGCATTTATTAAGCACTTACTATATGATAACAGCTGGGGACAAAAATATTAATGATTAAATAGTCTCTATTTTCAAGAAGTTATATTTTAAAGATAGAATAAATATAAAGACATTAAATTTTAATAAGTACCAAATGGTTAAATACAAATTAGTTTGTCAGTGAATATTTGCATTTGAGGATGGAATGAGATCAGGAAAGGTTTCATGATGCTTGAGCTGCATCTTTAGGCAGAGGTGAGGAAGAAGGAAGGCCACTATTATGTCATGGAAACACAATGTGAGTGTAACATGTGATAACCAGAGAGAAGGTCAGTTTGACAATATGTGATGGGAAGTAATGAAAAATGAGGCTAGCAAGTTAGCTTGGAGCCAAGTTATGATGGACTTTAAAAACTAAACAGAGGAAGCGTTCCTAGTTTATCCTAGCAGCAATTAGGAGCCAGTGGATTTTTTTTTTTTAATTATGAACATGATAAGAGGAAAATCACTTTGTCAGCAATGTGTACAACAGTGGGGAAAGATCTGGAACATGGAAGTCAATTAGGAGGCTGTTACTATAGTAACACAGTTAAAAGGCAATGAGGCCCTTTATCTTGCATTAAATGAAGAGAGAGATATGAGAAATGTAGAAAAAGAAATTTTAAGATTTGGTTAACTAGTTGCTGTATGGAGTGGGGAGCTTCTCAGTGATAACTAGGTTATAAACCTGGGAAGACTGAAAGAATGGTGCCTTTAGCAGAAAAAGCGAAGTTTAGGAAAAAAAGATGTTACCTTTTAGACATTTTGAGTTTGTCTCCAGGACATATAATTTAGCAGAATTAAGAGAAGAGTTATCAGTCTGGGAGAAAGGAGGAAGCAATGGGAGATAATTTCAAGGAATTTTGAGATTATTATTAGAGGAGAAAAAGCCTCAATTTTTACTTAGAAGTGAGATTAAAAACAGCTGGAAGGAGAGAGAATGCTTTAAGGAAAGAAGAAATGGTTTGAAATAGCTTCTGTGGGTGGGGAGAAGTATTATTTTTGTATAGAAATAAAATTATCAAAACAGTATTGTAATTTAAGTAACATTGTCACATATTTCTATTTGTATTATTCATTTTGAAGAAAATACTGAGATTTAATTTAAAACTTATCACCATATCTTGATTTTTCAATTTAATTCCAACTCCTGATATTGATCTAGAGAATGATTTGAATATCCCTTTGTATTTTATTCTTTTCTCATAACCTAGAATCAAAAGGTCTTCCTGGGATGTGTATATATCTCTGGAGTTTCAGGTCAGTTTGTTGAATGACTTTTTTTAAATTTATTTTTTAGTGAGTGGCTTTCTTTCCCTAGTTTGAACTTCCTTTTTCTCACTATGCCTACTTAATCCAAAAAAAAAAAAAAAGAAAAAAAGAAAAAAGAAAAGGAAAGGAAAGTAGCTTTAGAAAAGCTATCTCTCTTCTCCTCATGTGAATGAAGTTTGGTAAATGAGATAATAGATCTTTAGACATTTAAATGATACTAACATTTATTCCTTTGATGAGGCTTTTAGGTAGAATGACAAAAGGAATGCCAGTTCTAGAAGCAACATTGGTCTGTCTCATTTTACAAATAAAGGCATGAAGAGAAAGTGGCACTTTTCTGTGTATCATGTTTATTAACGGCCTTGATAAATTTATGCTGAAGATTTTCAGATGACATCTTGTCCGGAGGGAAAAATAACATCAGGTGACAGATTCAGGATCCCAAATGGTCTGTGAAGGATAGAATCATAAGTTTACTTAGCAATTTTTCTGCATGATTTCTTGGAATCTGTTAGTTTTTTTAGAATATAATTTTTCATCATGTTTTTTGAAAAGTGTATAATTTTTAGGTTGTTTAGATTCTTAACTTCACATTTGTTATTCTTCATGTTTAGAATGCTCTCATATTGTTTCAATGTTGTTCTTTTTTATTTTGCTACATAATTTTTTCCTTTTTTTCTATTTTTGCATTTTAATTGTCATATTTCTTTTTCAGAAATTAATCTTATGGAGAGGATCTCTTTTAAATTCTTTAATCTCTAGTTTGACTTTGATTCATTCCTGAAAAATCTAACTTAATGTCTATCTTTATTCATTCTTAAGTTGATTTTCTGAACAATTCTGAAGGATATTGGAATTGCTCCCTTGTGATTTTCCTGAAGTTTGCAATTGTTACCTGCTTATGAGCTTTTAACTTGATTTCTTTTGTTTTGAATCACTGTCTTAACCAATCTGCTCATTTTTTATGACATTTTAATAAACATGTCTATTGCTGACTCTTTCCTTTTTTTTTTTTTTTTTGCTTTTAGCTGAGTCAGTTGAGGTTAAGTGACTTGCCCAGGGTCCAGTTCTTTTTTTTTTTTTTCCCTTTTTATTTATTCATTTATTTTTTTTTGACTCCATTTTGTAAGCCCATTGCTTAAAAAAAAAAAAAAAAAAAAAAGCCTTTCCCCTGGCCTTTGCTAACACTTCTCAGATTTTCAGTTTTGGACAGATCTCTTTACACTTAGTACTGGTGATAATTGGACCTGTTGTCTTTTCCAGATCTCACTTCAGTCTTTGGGTGATAAGATCAATGCAGGCATGTTATAAAAAAAAATGAGAGGATTATCAGAATGGGAATGGTACTACAAGAAGCCTTTTATACCTGGCTCTCTTCTTCATCTTTTATTTCTTCAATTGGATACCTCTTTCCTTCTGTACTATATTAATTTTAATTAGCACCATATTTCTAGTGCCTCTCTCCTTCAATTTCTTGTTCCTGAGGCTCTTTAATTCTTCAGTTACCTTTTTTCCTTCTTCTCAAACCTTTCAGGCTATTCTTGTATGTCTGCCTTTCTCCAACTACTCCGACACTGCCCAAAAGAACTAAAAACTGCAGCAGCAAAGGTTGCCTCAGTTTGTTAGTGTACAGGCTGTGGGAATGGGGGAGGTTGTGAACACTATGAAAAATGGGTTTCTGAATAGCCTTAAATTATTTTTTTTAATATAAAAAATTACTTTGTCCTGGGTTCTTTCACTTATCCTACTCTTATCTTTGCTGAGTTTTCTGCATTTTGGGTATTTTACTTGTTTAACTTTATATAGCAAAGGAGAACTGCCTTTGAGATTCTTCTCACTCTACACAGGTACCCATCAGATTGTGATTTACAGAAGATAGGTGATGATATGGGAATTCTAGAAGCATAGAATTTTAGAGTTCAAAGGAATCTCAGTGACAATTTTATATAATTCATTCTCTCCATCTCATATAAGTGCTTATCTAGACACTGCTTAAAGAATTTCTTTGAAAAGGAATGCATTACTTCCCAAAGCAGGTTAGTTCCCATCTTGGACATTAGTAAGTTTTTCCTTTCATCTGGCCTAAATTTGCTTCTAGTTTCCTGGTTTTCCTTTGTGACAAAAACAGAATAACACAAATCCTTATTCTATATGTTAGTTTTTTGTATTGTATCCTCCCTGAATTTTCTGTTTTCTAGATTAAACATCTTTTATCCAGAAAATTTAGAGATTATCAGTGCATATAAATAATAGATAGATAGTATTATATATAATGTAGTAGCACTGACTACATACATGATAGACACACACACACACACACACACACACACACACACACACACACACACCCATGAACCAGCAAAGGACACAGTAGGAATGGATAATGAGGTAGGGGGAAAACCGTGAGAAAACAACGTCATAAAAGTCAAGTCAAGAGAGCATTTCCAAGAAAAGGGGATACAATTCAGAGTTATGATTTAGAAAAAATAATACTCTTAGAGGGAATAAGGTATATTTCAGTATAAATCCTTTGTAAAATTGTAAGTTTTAAAAGTTTTATGAGATTTTCAGCAAATTCCATGTGCAAGTCTAGAAAAATGATTTTTTTTTTTTAGGATATTCTTTGATTTTTCATTGCCTAAGGCAGTTTGTAAAGATCAGCTGAGATCATGTAAACTTTAATGTGATATAAGTGTTAGCTGTTATATCGTTTTTATTAAGGAAAATCCATTTGCTTTCAATTATAATGTACACTTCAAATTGTGATTTTGGGTTCATTTCTCATAATATGCTGCCATCAGAGGATTTAGAAGGATTTCTTTCACAACAAACTAGATCAATTTAACAATGAGATTTGACATGTCAGCTTCTAATTTGACTGGACTGTAGCAGTGGAGAAGTTATCCAGTCAGCAACCCCCACATTTCAATATTAATAATCTATCTTCAATTAAGGAATTAGACAAAGGAAAGCACATCGTGTTAGGAAGTTGAAATATCTCAGTCTTGCTCCTGACTGTTACTAACTAGATTTATGACCCTGGACAAATTCACTTTAATCTCTCTCTGGCCTCAGTTTTCTTCACTTTTTCAACTCAGATTTTGTGATATGTATAATCAAATTAATATTGTAGATTTCTGTACCTACTGTAATGATTTCTCAATTTGCTTTTATTTGGGGTGGGTTTTTTTTTTGTGGGTTTTTTTGGCCCTCTAGAATTGCCTGGTCTTTTCACTAGTCATTTTATAAACATTTCATGGTTACTTAATTTGATTCTTAAAGTATTGACTGGTTATGATTAACAGGAGGATCAACTTTTTGTGGCATTGCATCATTATGTCTGATGGATAAATTAGAAGAGGTTTTTTCTGAAAAAGAATTAAACAGGATAAAGAGATGGTGCATAATGAGGCAACAGACTGGTTATCATGGACGACCTAATAAGCCTGTAGATACCTGCTATTCTTTTTGGGTGGGAGCAACTTTAAAGGTAAGATAGGAATAAAAAATAATAAAATTTAAAACTTAATATAGCAAGATTCAAAATATGTAATAGTAACCTATGTGATAAATTGTTTGTTTTTTGTAGCACATGCTTTTTCTCAGTATTACTACATAGTAAGGATGCTGAGTTTCTTGTATTATGGTAGTGATTCCTAATTTAGACTAAGCCAAATAGGAATAATAATAACTATCAGAAATAAGATAAATAATTCAGGCTGTGACAGTTAGCCAAATCCAGTATTTTGTCTTTGCAATTATGCTGGTAGAGGTAATAAGAAAAAACCTCTTTGCCTCTTTGTGCTTTCAACCTTTAAAGGTATATCTTATTTTACCTTAATGACATATTATTGATTTATTCATGAATTAATTTATCCAGAACTTTCTTGAACTTCTTGATATTTACATTATTATGAGCTTGCATGATTTCTTGGAAACATTTTCCACAAATTTATTACTCTTTGAATAAAACATTATTTTCTTACATTTCTTCTAAAACTATCACGCTTTGGGAGTATCTCCTAATTGCAAAGATTTAGTGCATAAGTCTTACTACAATTTGGATTATTTGTTCCTTAAATACATCATTTTACACTTGCCTAAATTACATTCATCTCAGGCACCAATTTTAATGACACTTCTTCCCCTGCGCCAAGTTTCTCTGTTATGTACAGTATCAAATTTGATTTCAAAAGTCTAATATGAGTTTATGGTATAGTTATAATTTTAAAGTCATAAGTGACAAATTTTGCTTGGGTGAACATGTCATTTAAAAAAACTTATTTGGTTTGATATAAAGGGAGTTTTAAATTTTTATTTAAAATTAAATGTTAATAAGCATTAAATTGATGGAAAGGTAAGATGTGAGGATGAACATAGTAGATAAGGGAAATGTTTAGTTAATAAGAGTAGTTAAGATTCCTTGAAAGTTTGTTCTAATCTCAGTTCTGTTGGTCCCTCAGAATTTTTCAGAATTACAAAACTGGAGAAAACTTGTTTAAATAGTAAGAAAGTGAATGTTGCACCAAAATAGTTTTTACAACTTTTTTTTTCTTCAGTAAATGTCCTTTCTGTGATCTCATTTCAGCTGCTGAAAATATTTCAATATACCAACTTTGAGAAAAACAGAAATTATATCTTATCAACTCAAGATCGCCTTGTAGGTGGATTTGCTAAGTGGCCAGATAGCCATCCAGGTAAAGTATTTTGCCTTATTTGGGAGTTTTCCTTTAGTTTTTGGAGAAATTTAGTGTTTAGCATTATTAACCTTTCTTTGAAAATAACAAAATAGGATTTAAGAATATTTTTTCAAAAGATATGGAGAGAAATGTTAAATGAATTTTTCTTTAAGAAATCTTATCAGATAGCTAGTTTTTGTTAAAAGCTTTAAATCATATAGTTTGTTGAGTAAAGAAAAAAACAGTCCTTGCTTTCAAAGAACTCATATTCTTAAAGTAAAAGTATTGTTCAGACTTTTGCCTTACATCTATTATTGTTACAATCTTCAGTGCTTAGTTCTGCCTACCAGCAGCTTGATGGTTATTATAACTTTACATTTGGGTAATATGTTTACTGGTTTTTCCTACTTTCCTCTTGAAATAATATAAGATGACAACTGTGTTCTGTTCAGTAGGGACACACAGACATTACTGAAATAATATCTGCCCTTAAAAAGTTTGTTTTTGTATATCCTATATCAAATTGCTTACCACCCCAGGATAAGTAAGAGAACAAGAGAGAAAATTTGGAACTCAATTTTAAAAAAAAAATTGTTTTTACATGTAATTGGGAAAAAAATTCTCTGTGTGTACATGTACGTATACATGTGTAGATATACAAATACACATGTGTGTAAGTTTGTGTTCTGTGAGGGAGAAAGCATATGCATATTTATAAAATAAATAGAAGGTAATAACTTTTTTTGGGGAAAGATACAAGTAGCCAGGAGAGAGATTAAGAATGTTTGAACTGAATTTTGAAAGAAATTATGCATTTTAAAAACCAAAGAGGTGAGGAATACCTTCTAGGCATAGGGGACAATCAATGCAAGGACACAGATTAAAAAAAGATAAAGTGTCAAGTTTGAAGAGCAGTAGGAGTACAAGTTTGAACAGTAGCATGCTGGAAAGTGAGTAATATATAATAATGCTAGAAAGGTAGGTTGGTTCCAAATTCTAAAGGCTTTTAACTAACCAATGAAGAAATTGTTGTTTTATCCTAAATGAAGGGATGTTGCAGGTTTATTGAGGAGCATTGTGGGAAGATAACTATATGTTAGAATCTAGAGAACTAAGATTGGCCTCCCCCCACCATTGCATTTGAAATTAAGGTAAGGCAAGGCAGGTGACCCCAAAATAAGGGCAAACAGATCATTTTTATAGATAAAAAGAGGAACATGCAAAAAATATAGAAGGCACCTTCATAGATGGGGAAAACAATATGATTGTTACAAAGTCAGAAGCATCATAAAGGGATAATAAGATTGATTAGATTTGAAATGCAGGACTAGCAACAGCCCCTCCTTCCATCTTGTCATTATGGCTCCTTGGTTGGTGTCTGCTTACATGGCTAGTTAGTATCATAGCTATAACAGCTCAGACTTTTCTCAAAAGACAGTGTTACAGAGATAATAGATCAGACTCCCTGACATCCACCTGCATCCTTCAAGGATAACAGATTTTCTTGACACAGGATTAGAATAATGATTAGCGGGAAAGCTGAACTATTAAACTTATCTCAGAGACAAATGAAACATGACTTAGATAGTTACACAAAATGTTTTTGATTATACAAAATGAAATCAATTACAGGATATTATAAAATAAAATCAGTTTGATTTTCTTACCTCATGGATACTCCATTAAAGCTCTAAAAATGCTTTAGAAGAAACAATGGTCAGGAAAACCAAAGGTTCTGTGGTATTACTGCATCTAATCCAGGACTGAAAAGAAAGAGTGCTAGAATCCTGTGTCCTTAGTAGAAGGTAAGCTAGGATAGGTAGAAGGCAAAATGTGGAGTCCAGTCTGCTGCAGAGGACAAGATGAGAACAGTGCCTGCCATGGGTTAATTCAGGATTTTAGCTCCTGCAGAAGACAGAACCACACCAATATCAAAGGCAGAACACTTGAAAAAGCCCCTGCCGCATCAAGAAGTGAGGCCAAAAACATCTAATCCAGCATCCAGAAAGCCTGGGCCTGAACCAAGATAAGAGATAAGAACTGAAGCATAATCAAGAAATATCTTGGACTTAGAGAATCCTGAAGGGTAAACTCAGAAAGAGTTACTCCATAGAAAGTACAAGTAGAATCTCAGGTAAAAAGTCTCAGTCACAAAAAAAAAATCAAGAGTACTGGGGAAAAAGGAAACAAAAAAATTGAAATAACAAAATATAAGATATAGATTATCAAAAACAAGTCACCTGGTAAACAGGTCCAAGAAAGAGTCATCAGAGTACCTAAAAATAATGCTTTCCAGAAGCTTAGATTACATATTTCAACAAATCATAAATGAATATTGCCCAAATGTCTTAGAACTAGAGGGTAAAATGAAATTAGAAAATATGCTAGCATCTCATAAAAGAAACCCAAACCAAAAATTCTCAAGAATATCATAGCCAAAATCTAGAACTTCTGCCCCCCACCCAAAAAAAAATATATATATGTATAGAATATGGCCAAAAAGAATGAGTTTTAAGTACCAAGGAGCCACAGTCAAAATCACAGAAAACCTACAGAGTATAAGGAGAGGAGAATTTGAAATACAGTATTCTAAAAATGAATATAATTCCATAGTGAGGAGAATGATGAATCTTAAAGGTGGATATTGATATCTTCAGTTTTGACATTGCTAATATCCTCCTGTACCTTTTTTAAGAGGAAGAAGAGAAAAAGCAATTAATACCAATAAATACATTGCAAAGAATGGGAAAATATATGCTTTTTTCCATACCTTAAATTCCTATCACTCAGGAGTTGGGGTCAGGCAAATGATCTTATATCTGTACTTTGGGATTATTTTTGTAATTTTACAAAATTCATTTTAATTTGTTCTTTCCATTTACATTGTTATATAGTTTTATTGTTTTTTATACTTTCCATACTTCATTCTGGTTCATTTTTTTCTCTTTCCATGCTTCTGTTCATCATATTTATTGTTTCTTATATCTTATATATTTCATTATATTCATATATCACAATTTGTTTAGCCATTCCCCACTTGAAGATCATCTATTGTATTTTCAGTTTATTATTACCATAAATACTATTATAAATATTTTGATGTGTAATGGAGACTTCTTTTTATCAGTAACCTACTTGAGGTGCATGCCTAGCAGTGAAATCTCTGGATCAAAGAGTATGGACATTTTAGTGACTTTATTTTTGTAACTCCAAATTGTTTTCCAGAGTGGTTATAATTGATATTTGATGTAAATATGCTTATCATCCCCTGATTCCTCCAACATTAATGGTTTCCATCTTCTGTTGGTGCTGAGATGAAATTTCAAGTTGTTTTGATATAGGTTTATTTTAATAATTTGAAACATTTTTTCATACATGTTGTTAATAGTTTTTAGTTCTTTTGAGAACTATTTGTTACTATTCTTTGACCACTTAGTCTCATATGTGTTAATTCTCTATATCTTAAATTGTTGTCGTCCTTGTTTAGTCATGTTTGACTCTTCATGACCCTGTGGACTATATTATGCCAATATTGTTTACCCATGGAGTTTTATTGGCAAAGATACTGGAGTGGTTTATCATTTCCTTCTCCAGTGGATTAGGGCAAATAGGGATTAAATGACTTGTCTCCAGGGTCATGGAGTCACTTGAACTCAGGAATTCCAACTCCAAGCCCAGCACTCTATCCTTTGAGCTCCCTAGTTGCTTTCATATCCTGGATAACAAACTCTTATTTGAGAAATTTTATATCAAAAAAATTTTCCCTTTTAACCCTTTCTTGTTTTAAACGTATTAGTTTTTCACAGAGGCTTTTCAATTTCATGTAATCTAAATTGTCTCTTATTTTTTTAAATTTACCTTTCTCTTTTTTGGGTTAAGAATTCATTTTCTTGTGCCATGAAAGGCTTGCGTTCTGCTTCTGTTCTAATTTTTCTCATACTGTGTTCTTTAATATTTAGGTCAAGTATGCCTTTTGAATTTATTGTGGAACATATAAATTGTTGGTTTAAGTCTAATTTCTGACTGACTGCTTTATCTTAAATTACTGGCATTTTCATTAGAAATGAATATTCTTTCCTAAATAATTTGTTTTCATATTTATTAAATACTGAATTATTGAATTCCATTATTTCTAATGCTTCCTTGTCTGTTTTTTTTCCACTGATATATTTCTTTATTTTTTAAAAAATTAATACCAAGTGGCATTAATGATTGTAACTTTATAGTTTGAAGTCTGGAAGTGCTATTTTTCCCTTTCAGTATTTCCCAAATTACTCAAGATCTTTTGTTTTCCCAAATGAATTTTGTTATTTTCATGAGGTCCCATATAGTGTTATTTTGATAATTTGACATATAGTATTAAAGCTATAAATTAACATAATTATTTTTAGTATATTGGCACAGCCTAGCCATGAGCACTGCATATTTCTCTAGCCATTTAAGCTCTGTGTTTCTTTACGGAGCACTTTGTAATAAAACCTGTACAAGGATTTTGTGAACTTTGGTATATTCACTTTCAAATATTTTATGCATTTTGCACTATTTTTGATGGTATTTATTTACTCTTTACATTTTGACCTTTGAATTTTTTATTCTGCATAAATGCTTTTGATTTTTTTTTTGTGGCTTTACTTTGTAACTTAGCTGACTCTATTGCTTCAGTTAGTATCTTTACTAATTCCCTGGGATTTTTTTACACCATGTCATTAATAAGAAGGGATGGTTTTATCTTCTTTTTGTTGATCTTTATACCTTTAATTTCTTTGTTTTTTTCTTTTTGGATATTGCTAGCATTCTAGAACTTTTATCAATTAACAATTGATAGAATGGCCATCCTGCTTTATTTCTGTTTACTTGGAAAGCTTCTTGCAGAGCACCATCCATGCTTTGGGTTTTAGATAATTTTTATAATATTAAAAAGAGATCTGTCTATAGTGATATTTTGTAAGAGTTTTTTTGTTATTAGCATAAATAAGTAAATAAGTATTATTCAGTACTATTTTCACAAGTTTGTAATGTATCTTTGGAGATATTCATGTGCTTTTTAATATTTTTATTTTTCATATGTTTAAATATATTTCTTGTTTTCCTAATATTGGACTACTTTTTCCTAATATTGGACTACCTTTATACCATCCCTGATATAAATCCAGACGAATAATAATAAATAACTTCTTGGATGAGTTGTGGTAGATTGTTTCTCAGGATATTAGTAAATATTTTTCAGTCTATGTTCATTAATGACTTTGCTCTATAATTTTTCATTGTGTCATCTTTCCTTTATTTAGGCATTAGGTCTATGTTGGCGCGTTGCCTTTTTTATTTATTTATTTTTGTAATTTATTTAGGATTGTTATCAACTTTTCTTTAAAAGTTTGATAAAAATGTCCTGTAAATCTACCAGGGATTTGCTGGCTTTCTTCCTCCCTTTGCTAGCTTTTTTCACCTAGTTCTTTTTGTCTTTAGGGGAATTGTATGATTCTTTGCCCAGCACAATGTGATGATATATCTCTCTAATAACAATATTTTACCAAACCTTCTCCCCAATCTCTGCTGTTCTTATATTAGTTGCAATCTATCATTTATATGGTAAATGATTTAATATGCTACTTTATTAGTATGTTTATGCCATCCTTTGTAAGTTCTAACATGACTCAAATCATTATATACAGTGAGACATTGGTAAAATTGTTGTAGTCCTTTACTCTCTAGATGCATACTCATGACTATTGCTAAGGGAGTAATATAAGTAAAAATTTGTGCCTTATTCCTCATATTCTGTGCTATGCAATCTGAATTTCAACCCACTGGAAGGACTTGTCTATATTATACTGCCTTATTGCAGATGGAACCATTGATAAATGAGCTAAAATCATTTTACTTAGGAGCTTTGTTCTTTTAAGTGGGGATCCATTGGGTCAGTGGAGGAGGCAGGACTCCAGAGTTTAGACCAGAGACATTAGTCTCTGAAATAGTTGTCATCTATTTATGAAGGGCATTAATACCAGAGGGACCCAGACAAGTGTTACTTCTAATGTGCTATTTCCATTTAGTACTAGAAACTTCTTGTGCTCTATGCCATACTGCATATATCCGGTCCATGGTGGGCTACTCTGAACAAGTGGTGATTGTTTGACTCTGTTTCATCTGTTCAGTACTAAGTAGGGTCCAATAACAGGCAGTCCATTTGCGGGCTTTCTACAAGCAGGGAATACCGGACTTGGCCCTTTTTTTACCATCTTAGCATCTACTGAGCTAATTTCTCTTTTCAAAAAGAAATCTCCCTGTCCCATAGAGATAACTCCCTGTATTTGATCAGAAGGATTCTTATAAGAAGATATATAATTATCCCAAGGTCACCTCCACCTTCTATATTTGTAATGCTTTCCCCCAGTTCAGGTGATGTGAGCCATAAGGCCATCTCATTTCTTCCAACCACATTTCATCTGAATTAAGTTATGCCAAATATTGGTGGCAGGCTAGTCACCAGTATCAATATTAAGCTAATTGATGCTTGAGTTGGATGAATTGAATTACTCATTTGAGTCTTTTGAACATTTACCAAAAGGTTTATTTAAAAAGCAAGGATATACAAGGGTAATTGGAATTTAACTTCTTCAGATGAGGCCCTTAATCGTATTTGGAAGCACATTTGGTCAGCAGGGTAAGGTATGGTCACTCTTGTCTTCAGAAAACTCAGTTCATAAGGAACATCAGAAACAATGTAAACAGATATTTTATGCTCTTATATAACCCGGAAGCTGTGTCAAGGGAGGTAGTGGCCAATTCCAACCCGTTGTTAAAGTCCTTCATTTATATCCATGGACCATATTAGATGTGGCCCTTCTATTCTCCATTATCTTCTAACATCTGTTCAATCTCTTGTTCATTGCTTGCATGATATTATCTGTCTCATCCTCTGTCATCTCCATTTCCTTTTTTCTTCAATCTTTCCCAACAACAGGGTTTTTTTCCAGTGAGCCCTGTCTTCTTATGTGGCCCAAGCTTTTAAGTTTTGGCTTTGATATTTGTTCTTCTAATGAATAGTTTTAGATAAATTCTTTATGTATTGGCTGATTTGGTCTCTTTGCTGTTCAAGGAACTCGCAAAAGCCTTTAGCATCATAATTTTTTTTTTTAATTTTTATTTTATTTGCATAACATATGTGTGGGTAATTCTTCAACAATAACCCTTACATAGCTTTCCGTTACAAATTTTTCCCCCCAACTCCCCACCCCTCCCCTAGATGGCAGGATATCCACTACATGTTAATTATAGCATCATAATTTCAAAACATTGATCAAAACTCAAATTTATCATCCAACTCTCACAGCCATGTTTTGCTACTGGAAAAGCCATAGTATAGGTTTATACAGACCTTTGTCAGCAAGTTGGTATCCCTGCTTTTTAGTATGCTGTTCAATCTTTTTTGGAAAAAAGTAGTGAAGGGGAGCCATGGTTCTGTCACACGCTCCCAGAACAAATATTTTTATTACGTTTTCATCTTTAAAGGATATGTTTACTATTTCTGCATTTTCCATTTATTTGCATTATATCTCCTTAATACATAGACAATTTTTGTAGAAATTTTTTATGATACCAAATATTGTGTCTTCTTTGACATTCGTGTTTGGAAAATTCCACTTATTTATAATAAGTTCCAGTTTCTTCTGCAGTTATTTCAAATCTGTATTTCCCTTTTGTTTATCTTTTTGTTGGATTTGACCAAATCAGAAAGTTTCAATAAAGTTTCCTCCATTACTCTGCTGCTTTCAGTGTTTTCTTATAATTGAGTTGTTTCCTTTATTTATTAGATTCAATAACTTTTGGAGTGCACAAGTTTAATATTAAGATTGATTAATCTATAGTTTCTTTAAATATGATATCATTTCCTTATTTATCTCTGTATTGTGAATTTTCCTTTTTGCTTTATGATTTCAACTCCATCTTTCTTGGATTCACCTGTTGCATAATACATTTTGTTCCAGCCTTTCATTTTAGTCTTTGCTTCTTAGATGTGTTGGGCAGCTGATAAGTAACTGTGTGTGGGCTTTTGTTTTCTTAACCACTCTATTATTTCCCTTCATTTATTTGATTGTTTAATCCATTCACATTTAAATTTATGAGTAAGTTAGAATCTATTTCTCTGTCTACAAAATTGCTTTTTCCTAAATTTCAATTTTTTTGTTCTCCCTCGTCATGTAACAGTTAATAGTCAATAAATATTTATTAAGGATTCATTGTGTGCCAGGCATTATGCTATATGCTGGAGATAAAAATATAGGGGAGAAAGAAACAAAAGATAGTTTCTACCCATAAAGAACTTATATTCTTTTTTTTTTTTTTTTTGCTAAGGCAATTGTGGTTAAGTGACTTGCCCAAGGTGACATAGCTAGGGCATATTAAGTGTCTGAGGCAAGATTTGAATTCAGGTCCTCCTGAATTCAGGGCTGGTGCTCTATCCACTGCACCACCTAGCTGCCCCATAGAGCTTATATTCTAAGAGAGAAGAAAAAGCACAGGACTCTGAAAAGAGGGAGGGATGCAAAGGAAGATACCTGTAGTGGTGTGGTACAGAAGACAAGGAAGTCCCAGAGCAGTGCAGCCAGGTGAAAAATGAAGTACTCTTCTAAGCTAAGTTCTCTCCTTAAGTGTTAGTTTAGAGTTCAGGGATTCAACTTTAATAGCACAGGAAGTGGAAGCAGAGGATTATTGCTAGATGGCACTTTGGGGAGAAAAATTGGGTTATATTACTGGACTGCAGTGCAAGCTCACTGTGAATTAACAATGTTAAATGTCAGCCAAAAAAATTCATTTTTTGAGCTATATTGTTAAGCTTTAGCATTCAGGAATTAGAGGTGTGGTATACCTGATGCACTCTGCCTTTGATGGACCATATTCTGAATATCTCATTTTAGGAAAGGAAGGCTATTGATGGACCATATTTTGAATATCTCATTTTAGGAAAAGAAGGCTATTGATAAGTTGGAGAGCATCCAGAGAAGTGATAATCAACATGGTATAGGGCTTCAACCATTGAGAATACCATTCAGAAGAACTATAGTTTTTTTTTTAAAAATATTTGAAAAAAGACATGAACTAAGTCACATGATTAACAAGATAGAAGGACTAGGCATTTTCTGTTCTCACAAAAAGATCTCCAAAAGAAAACTTAATACTCTAGTAATAAGGCAATATCAGCAGTCTCTTAATGTAGGACACTGAGAATCCTAACAAGATAAAAATCTCCATGAAATAATGTATAAATAATAATGAAATAATAAATAACTAAATACTTGCCATCACACTTTCAGTAGCAGAGTTACAACTGTTATACCTTGCAACAGAATTCTAATTCTCACCTTTCTCCCTACCCTGACACCCCCAGCACCCCTGTATAGTAGAGAGCCAAATTCCAAATGACAGAAATGTGCCTTAGCCATAGTAGCCTCAGTTGTCATAATCTGCAACAGAACTCAACCAGAGCAAAGGAATAGAGCAAGACATGGGCTTATAATAGAGTTTAACTCTACTTCTAGTGCTGCAGAGATTCAAACAACAAAGGGCAGGAATTTACTTAGATTGCAAAAGCCAGGAAATGTTCTGTGTCTTTAGATTAAAGAACTAAGGAACAGAGGGATTGGGCAAAATGTGTGGGAAAAAGAGGAGAACCATTAAGCTAGAAGGAAAACGCTCAATATATAGCTATAGCCACATTTGTTCCCCCACAGGTCACTTGGAGTCAAGAACGAGGCTGACATTCTTTGAGTTGCATCCCTCAGGAAACCTATCATCAAAAGAGGAGTTAATGATCAGTAGGGGAAAATAAAGGGAGGGGGAAAGTAGATCACCCAAAAGCTCAGGAGGAAAAAACCTCAAAGACCTTGAACATAAGCAAATCAACAGGAAAGACTTAACAGCAGGAGGGAATGTGGACTCTAGATATAGTAAATAAGCTCAGGCATCTGTACTAAAAGACAAAGGGAAAGTATTATACATCTGATGAGGCAGAAGACCTGTGGATTTTGAGGAGAGCATGGAATCACAACACACTGTTCCTATGTTGGCTTAAAAGAGAAAGAATTGGGAAAAGAATTTATGACCTGTATAACAAAAAAGAATTGGCAAAAGATTTTTTAAAAATCTTCAGTTACAAGTTTCATTAAAGAAACAAAAGGAAGGACAACTGATTGGGAATACAAGTACACAGAAATAAAAAATGTTGTGGAAGATGAGAAATAAAAAGTAATAACTTGAAAGAAAATATGCTCTCCATACCAGCAAAACATATCATCTTTGAAAACATTATTTGTACAGACAACTTTAGGATTACTAAAAATATTCATAGCCTGAGTGCCATAATAAAAAATAAAGCAAACAAACAAAAATCAACTATCCAGAACTTATGAACATAGAAAACAAACTGCCAATTGAAAGCTTTATAGAGTACTTCATAAAAGACACCAAGACTACAAATTCCACGGCATACAGATTAAATTTAATAGTTCTATTGAGACATAAATTCTGCATGTGCCTAGAAGAAAGGACTTCAAATAAAAAATAAAGGAACTTGGAATAACAAAAAGCTATTCTGCATCCATAGAAAATAATGTGTTCTGAAGAGTGATGGAGCTCAAGATGCATCCCAGAGTGATCTACCCTATAAGTCTTGAGCCTACTTGTAAAACAAAACAAAAAACCCAAAAACCTACTAAAAGGGTGCAGCCTCAGTTAAACTGAGACCTATTGCTTAAAAAGGCCAAGGTCTCCCATTGCATCCAGGGCCCTCTCCAGTTGTGCTGATCTGTATTTGGTCACTGGACCCAAATGACTGTGGAAAGGAAAGTGAGGCAAGTGACCTTGCATATCCCTCCCTCACTCAAATCCAATTCCCTTGTACGTCATGGCATCTTCTCCCTAATGTCATAGGGCTCTTTGAGAATGAAGGACAAGCAAGATTCCACAATGTATTCTAAATGGATGTATAATCTTAATATTAAAGATTATACTGTTTTTAAAAATTAGAAGAGAAGTACATTATGTTCTTAGAGCTGTGGTTACATAAATTCTTAACCAGATGAAAGCAGCAATTGCAAAAGATAAGTAATTTTAGTTAAATGAAACAAAAGTTTCTGCACAGGCAAAATTAATGATCTAGGCTAAGAAGGGAGATAGTCAAACAGGAAAAAGGTTTTTGTATCCTTCCTTTTATATGGTTTGATATCCAAAATACATAATGATTAGTAAATATGTGTGACAAATGGCCATTTCCAATTGGATAAGTTGTCAAAGGATATTCGTAAAATAAGATTTACAAGGTATTCAAAGTCACATGAAAGAATGCTCCAAATCACTAGTAGTGAAAATCAAGATAATCCTTTGAGTTTCTACTTTACATCCTGCAGATGGGTTGAGATGACAAAAAATAATAGTACTCAATTTTGGAGGGATTATCAGAAGATAGGCACATTGATACCTTGATGGAATTGTAAATTGGTATAACTGCTTGTTGAAAAATGATTTGGAATTATGTAAATAAAGTGACTAAAATGTTCATACTTATTGATACAAAAATTCTATTACTGGAATAAATAGCATCCCCATAAATAGCAAAATATTTATAAAAAACACTTTTCATGTAGCGAAGAATTAGAGATAAATTAGATATCCATCAATTGTCATACATTAATGTAATAGAATATTATTCTGTTGTAAGAAACAATGAAGGTAAGAATATAGAGAAGCATGAAAAGATCTGTATAAATTAATTCACAGTGAAGTAAACAGAGCCAAAAAAACTATATAATGACTACAACAGTGTAAATTGAAAGAACAGTCCCCCACCCCAAAAAAATGAAATCAGAAATGAATGTTATAAAATTATATAAGTTAAGCATTCCCAACCCTTGTATTCCCATTTTCCAGATGTGTAAAGTGTATATTATACATGTTTTTGTATTCTTAATATGTTGAGTTGCACTGATTTTTTTTCTCCTTTTTTGGAGGGAGAAGTCCTTTTAAAAAAAACCATTTGTTATATAGGATGATTCTCTGAGACAGAGTGATAATGAGGAAAATTATGATGATGTAAAAAAATAAAAAGACATTTTTACAAAAAGTTAAAAAGATATGTGTCATCAAATATTTTGAGTGGCTGTCACATGGAAAGAAAGGGATTAGATTTATTCTTCCTAGTCCCATGGAGCAAAAGTAGGAATAGTGGGTACAAATTGCAGAAAGTCAGTATTAGACTTGTAAGGAAAATCTTAACAACAAATGGATTCAAAAGTGGGCTGCTTCCGGATGTAGTAGATGCAGTCTCACTGAAGACCTTCTATCTGTCAAGACATGTATCTTGTTCTTATAGCAGTCTTAAAAGCTCGGTAGAAGTGTAAAATTGTTTAAAAAAAAAAAAAGTGTAAAAATTGTGTAAGCATTTTTTACAGATACAAAACTTTCATATAATATGGCACTTGAGATATTAAAAGAAATACTTTTTAAAAAGACTATTAATAGTATCATTCATACAGCCTATTCACTAATAGTCTAAATTCAGTCAACATTTTCCTCCCTCTGTCCTTGTAATATTCACATTTTCGCTCACTGATCCCTTAACTATCCTTTAAGACCTATTTCAGATGGTATCTTTTATTTTTACTACTACCAATTCCCAAGCAGGAAGTTCTGTTTATCTGTGCCTGTATGGGTATACTTCATATTCTCTTTTGTATTTTATTTGTATATCTGCCTTATCTACCCATTTCCGATGTTTGCATGTATGTCAGTCTATTTTATTCACTATTTTATTACCCTGTAGCTCTAAGCAAATTGCATTGCACATAGTTGGCACTCAGTAAATATTTGTTGAATTGAATCAATGAATTGTAATATGCTGTGCACTTAAAATATCATACAGTATATGCTAACATAAATAGCCATCAAAATATTAATATTTTATTTTCAGATGCTTTGCATGCATACTTTGGAATCTGTGGTCTATCACTGATGGATGAAAGTGGAATTTGCAAAGTTCATCCTGCCCTGAATATAAGCACACGGACTTCTGAACGCCTTCAGGATCTCCATCAGAGCTGGAAAACCAAGGACTCTAAACAATGTTCAGAAAATATGTATATTTCCACGTGACTGATTTGGGTTTTATGGGAGGGGAATAGGGTCAATAATTGATAGCATAATATTAGACTAAGGCTAAAAGCCATGCATAACCAAGTGTGCTATTTTTTTTTAAGGGATAGAGTCATACAATTACATTTTATGCTGGTGTCACTTTGGAATGTAGTCTTGAGCTTAGCTCTTTGCACTGTGATTCAAGAGTGTTTCATTTTTGTTGACATTTGCCACTATAGAACTTGATGCTTCTTCAAGTGGCTTATATTTTTTAGAACCCCCTTGAAGCATTTGAACTATATATGCGTATTTGTTAAATTTTTTTTTAGAAGTTTTCAATATGTCTAAGTGCATTAATCAAAAAGTAGCTTTTAAACAAGTTTACACTTCATATAAATCACTGACAACTTTCCAGAGACTTTTGCAAAACTTGATTTACCTATTACATATAGATAGGTTTGAGGATGAATTATGTTTCTAGGAATTTTTCCTTGAAATCTTTTATTTCCAAATTTTTTAAAAAATGAAGTATTCTGTATTTAAGTTGGTGTGCCATTTAAAGTTATGGGTCCTACTTAAAGAAATTCTTTTTTACCAAGAAGAAGTAGGCTCATTAATTACTATGAAAGCTTTTTAAAAAGAGATTGCTATTAAATAAGATAATGAAATGTTTAATTGAACCACAGCAGAACAAGAGGGTAAAATAAATTCAACCATATGTAGTTGTAAGAGAGATTTTATACCAAGTATAATTTCTTTAGGCAGTTTTGCTAAGATGGGGTGTAGTCAGAATTTAGAAGAATTCCCATTTATTTTTTATTTTAGTTTCAAAATATTTCTTCTCTTTTGCTTTTCTGGGAGAATGGAATAACCTTCTTAGAAAACTTAGGTTTTAAAGTATTAGGTGATAGTTTTTTAAAAATATATAATAATGTTTACTTGAAATTCAAAATTTTATGATTGTGATATTTTTGGCCACTTGGGTTTTTGTTGATATTTTGCCTCTAATCTATTTGTGAGCAGCAACTGGTGCTTCCTTGGTTTAATTAATCTATTACTAAGTGAAGTGAAACCTACATTCAGGAATATAATAAACACTTTCCAAGAGCACATATACATATAAACAATGGCATCTGGCATGATGGTTAGAGCACTGGACCTGGAGTTGGGAGGACAAGTTCAAATCCAGCCTCAGACACTTAGCTCTGTGACCTTGAGCAAGTCATTTGACCTGTCTGCCTCATTTTCCTCATTTGTAAGATGGGGATAACAATAGCAGCCACCTTTCAAAGTTGTAGGGAGGATAAGATGAGATAATATTTATAAAGTGCTTGGCAAACCTTAGGCACAATATAAATGCTATTATTATTACACATTTATGTATGTGTATATATACATGCGTGTGATGTGCATTTTTTTGTGATGAATTTTTTTGTAAAGGAATGAAATGGGCCACAGAGGCTGAGGAGCCTGAATGATTGTTAAGAATTATGTTGACTAGCAAACTAGTTATATTTATTTTTTAGGGGAGGTAATTTAGTAATTTGGAATCTTTATAGGTGATCACTTTATCTGTAGATCTTGTCTCTATTGTATCCAGTTGCTCAAAGATAGGCAGGCTTTATATTGAATAAGACTCCCTCTTCCTATCGAAATGGTTGTCTAATTACTGCAATTTAGGAGGGAAGGGTAGACCTTAAGACAGACTTAAGTTTTCTCTCTACATATGATCAGACTTATATTTTCTATATGCAGAATATTTTCAAAAGCTTAATGGCTGTTTAAGCTATTAAAGCTATTAAGCTAATTTAAAAAAAAATCTTAATAGCTTAAAACTGCACTAAGATTTGGGAACATCCTGCATGTGTAATCATCATTTAAACAAAATTACTGCTATCATGCCTAGGTAGGTTTGATAATTTTGTTTTCCTAGCTTGGCATCAAAATTACTCTTTAAATAATGGCCTTTTCCAGAAAAGCATACAATAAATATAAAATGATATCCTGTGAAATCAGCAAACTTTTGGTTATCATCTTCATCCTTAATTGCAAAACTGAAGTATGTTATTTTTCTTAATTTGGGGGGGAGGGATTGGGAAAAGAAAAATTCTCTAATGGTGAAGAAATACAATGGCAGCGATAAAATGATGCTATTTCCTTTTATAGATAACCCTTTCATTTAAATTTAAGGTATTTGCTGGTAAATTACAATTAAATATTCAATCTCCACTAATGCTTTTCTACATCAGTTAAGTCAGTGTATATAGGTAGAGTTGGGGGGGGGGAGTTCCAAATTTAGCCGATTACATAAAATAACATTTGTGTTACTTCTAATAATATTCCTAAGCAAAAATTAAAGAGATTTCTATGGTGAAAGAGCCTGACTCTTGAGATTTTCAAAGAACTCTTTAAATTCCTCTATTATACTTGGTTTGACATATAAGCTGCAATGATTCATCATATATACTTACTGTTAATGACTTTTTGTATCTTTGTTTTTATTATTGGACCTATCAATATTAGCCTTCCATAGCAATGTTATATAGAAGTACTATTTGACTAAAAGTAATTCTATAGAAACCACTTCTAATTTTTTCTATTCAATTTTAAAGAAAAAGAATTAATAAAATTATTGTGTATGGGTGTGTGTGTGAGTATGTGTGAAGGTGATGGTGGAGGTGGGAGTATGTATGTACATTCTTTACCAGAGGAAAAATAAAAGTGAGGGAAGAGAAAATAGAATAAAATCTCAGACAGATCCCCAACTTTAGTTAATTGTATTTTTCTGCCATTACACATTTAGAGCCATGATGATAACACAAGGTTTCACCCCACTTGGGATTTAAGTTTTCGATTTTTTTTTTAAAAGCAGAAAACTTTATTAATCTTACTCTTTAATTGCTAGTTTTTGTTTTTTTTAAGTACAGGCAACCCCTGACTTAGATTACTCCTCACATATTACAGCCAGGGACACCTTGCTACCATTTGTGTACAGCCATTATTGTCATTTTTGAATCTTGTCCCCTTTTTAAGAAATGACTTCCAACCATTACTACCTAGGGGTAGCCTATCTCTGCTGCCATCCTTACTCCCTATTCGCTGCTCTCAGTCAGAATTTCCTTCTATTTTTCCTTATTTTTCCCTTTTCTCCGCTACCGCTATTTCTGGAAACTTTAATGGAAGTTTTCTACTCCATTCCATATCCTACTACCACTGCCTATGGGGACCCTATATTATCTTCTGTTACTACTGATTTTCATTACAACTTCCTTGCCTTTTTTCTAGTTCAAGGTAGAGTTCTAGAGGAGCTAGAGTTCTTGCTCTAGCTGTCATACTGCTCAGCAGCAGAGCTAATAGGAATCTGCTCCTCTTCTTTTCCATCCTTGTCACTCTTCCTTTCTTTTCCTAATATCACTGGAGTGACTGAGGTCAACTTCTAACTGTTAGAATTGGTCTAGGGAAGAAAGGAATTATATTCTTTCTAGAGTTAAGTCAGAAGAGATGGTCTTGGTGTCCTGAGTTATAGTTTTTCCAGAGACACGGTGTTAAAAGAAGATACTGGTATTTATAGTGTTAATATTGTAGTTCAACTAAATTGTGGCTATATAGGCTTTGATGAATTATCTTAGAAACTCATTCTGTATTTATAATAATATTCTTCCATGGGAATACCACTGTGTTCCAAGTAACTTTCTTACAAGTACATTTTGTTTTTGATTTAATGGGAAAAAAATGTTCAATTTGGAATCTTAGGGCTTCAGATCTGATGTTTGCTTTTCTGTGTCACCTTAGACAAGTCACTTAACCCCTGGGCCTCAATTTTCTTACTTGTAAAATGAAGGTGTTGAACTGAATAGAAGTTTCTCCCTCTAAATCTGTGATCCTTTGGTTCTTGGGCATGATGCATGTTAATGCTGAAACTTTTGAATCTTTTTACATCTTCTATTATAAAATAATCATTGCCATTCAGAATGATAACCCTGAGACTAAGATTTTCAGTCATCAAGAAATATTTAGTGATATCATTGCTTTTAGAAAAGCAAGAAAGGCCAGTACATTTTAAAAATGTTTTCTATACAAACAGTGAAAACTAAAATGGATTGGGAACTAGGTTTCAAATTACAGAGCAAAGATTTCTTGAAAAAAAGTGGCAGCTCACATTCATATAACATTTTGGTGAATATTCAACTCCTTATGTGTCCTTTGGCAATTTTTTCCTCAAGAATCTACTCTTTGTCTCAATAGTTGTATCAGAGATGTTTGTATTATTTTAATATATGAATGGGAGACACCTTGTTAAAAGGGAAAACCCTTAAAATGCTGTACACACATATCTACTAAATCAAATGATTACTGGTGAACATGGTATAGGAATCGTGTTCTCTTCAGCTTTGAATAAATTGTATAAGTGAAGTTGTGTTTTAATATTTGTGAAATTCCACATATTTACTTCTCATTTTTATCAAGGATATGCTTAATATACCTCAAATGATTCTAGATCCATACTTGAAGTCTTTCCAGTTTGGTAGGACCTGGAGTACTTAAGCCCACTCATATAATCTTAAAGTAACAAAATTCACTTGCTCACCCATGATCTTTGAAGTATTTTAGTAGTTTTCTCACTGCAAGTTTTGAAGTACCTATATAAATATAAATTATGATTATGTGCTATGAATTTTCTTCTAAGAAATGGAGAAATAAAATTTAAATTTCATTGGATCTGGCAGTGTAGAAACTCATTTCACTGATGGAAATCACAAACTTGTTTTTACCTTAGTCTTAGAGAATTATCTGTCAATTGCACTCAACTTCAGATTTAAAAAATCACAGATTTAAAGTTGGAAGAGACATTGAAATTGACAAAACTATTAAATAAGTTCAAATCTAGTTCTCTGTTGACTAAATCCAGCATTTTGCACAATGCTCCGTTAAATTTCTCAAACCAAACACCTAAATAAAGGGAGAAAGATAGAAATTATAGCCAAATACATTTTTTTTTTTTAAGTAGAAAATTTAGGCCCAATGAAGTCAAGTGATTGCTGAGGTGAGATTGGAAGTTAGATTTTCACATAACTAATTTAATACTGTATTTCTTTGCTTTGAACATAAGATGGTCACAGAAGCTGTTCTACTTTTTACTCTCATGTAGTAAATTTGGCTTATGTACCCATTGTTTAGTCATTTATTGTCTTAAACTATATTAGAAGATATATAAACTAGAAAGAAAAAGAAATAGAATTTTTCTAATTAAGAAATTGTGAGTTTATGGGTGGATGGAACAGGGGGAATGAGGTGGGAGTTGTACGGGCTTTTAGGTTAAGGCTAATTCTAATCCAAAGAAGGTGAAATATATAATCAGAATGAACTTTACAGAAAAAGTTCATTTAATTTAATCAGAGAAAGTAGTCATCTTAACTAAGCAATATTAATAGTTGACTTTTTATTTCAATCTTAGTGCTCAGAATATTCATGAATTCTATGATTTCTTTGAATTATAAAGAGATATATTCTCTGTTACAATATATACAAAGTAGGTATTCCTTTATAATTTAGCCAAATTATTGGTTGCCAATTTGGCAGGTAGCACCTTCACTTTTTATTAATCTTGGTGTAGAAAATTGTAACTTTTTTAGCCTAAGATAATGTGGCACCATGGATAGGTCAAAATCTTGCTTCTGACATAACTAGTAAGATGATGGATGAATCATTTGACCTAAGTGCCCAGGTAACTTAAGACTAAGTTACAGATAGAAAGGGCAGGAAAATTTCCACACAATGAATTAATTATCTCTATAGTTGACATTATAGATCGAGAACCACTCCCCCTTCCAAGATAGGGCAAGAGGTGGAAGTAGAAGCCAAATCACAAAAAATTAGTTGCACAAGTGTTTTTTGTTTTTTGAATTAAGTGACATCTGTGTTTTGATCCACATCTAATAAGACACAAATAAGCACAAATATTCTGAGGTAGTGCTCCCAATTTCCCCCATGTGGAAAGAGTTCTTAATTCAGTCATAAAGTAATAGTTGAAAGTGAGTGTAAAAAGTTGAATAATATTAACAAACCCACATAAAACCAACAAAAATTTTAGTTCTAAAAGGGAAGGATGTATTTTTCTCAAATGAGGAAATTTTTAAAATTTAAATGTCTATATAAAGTCATAATAAAGAGAAATATTTCAACTCAGAGGAAATGGATTTTTTTTTAAATTGAAGGAATTCAAGACTCAACCTAAAGTGACATATTTTGCAAAACTGAGCCTAATTATCAATGAAAAAAGTGGACAATCAAAAAAGATTTTTGAAGAATTCCTGAACACACAAAAAAAAGACAGGACATTCAATTTACAAGTACCATCAACAATCATTTGTAAGAGGATGAGGGAATAGCATTTATAATAGCACTTGTTGTATGCCAATTACTGTGCTAGAAAATATGCATTACATATTAATAATTAAAGAGATTTAAACTAAAGCAGTTTTGCAGTTCAACTTGATTTTTATCAGGCTGGCAAACAACAAATGTTGGAGGTTCTATGGGAAAATCACTTTTTTCCCCCCGACCACCTTGTGAGCACTTGCCCTGTGTAGTTCTCCATAAGATGATCTTTTTGGCAAGCATACATTTGGTATTCAAACAATGTGGCCAGTCCAGTGGAGTTGGAATGCTTGGAGTTGCTCAAACTATACTAGTAAGAGTTATGAGTTAGTCTAGTCATTCTGGAAAGTAATTTGAAAACATACCCAGAAAATTCTCAAACTGCAGATCCTTTAACCTCTGCAACTTTGTGCTGATACCCTAAATAAGTCAAAGAAAGGAAAAAAAAAAATCTGTACAAAATTTTTTTATACCATCTACTGGATAATGGCTAAACATTGGGTTTTTTTAATATTATTAATACTTTTTATTTGCAAAACATATGTATGGGTAATTCCTAAACATTAACCCTTACAAAGCTTTCTGTTACAAATTTTTCCCCCTACTCCCCACCCCTCCCCTAGATAGCAGGATATCCACTACATGATAATTGTTAGAATACTTAAATCGAATATATGTATAGTTATTGCCACACATCATTTTTTTTTGTTCAGGAGAAATCATATCTATAAGAGAGAATAATCCGATAAAGGAAATACAATGCAAGCAAACATCAATAGAGAACATGAAAATGTTATGTTGTGGTCCACATTTCACATCCCTCTCTCTGGGTGTATATGGCCTTCTTCACTGAACAATTGTAATTGGTTTGAAGCATTTCATTGTTGAAGAGAGTCATGTCCATTAGAACTGATCCTCATATAGTACTGTTGTTGAATGGCTAAACATTGTGTTATATGTATATGATATAACTTTTGATAAAAGAAAATTATGCAATCTACAACTTCAGAGGAAACTTAAAATCCTCTTGCAGAGCAAAATGATTTGTACAATAACAGGAAAATCAATATTAAAAGACTAGAAATATGATCATTACTGACAATGAGTACAAAAAACTGAAAATGAAAGATGCCACTCGACAGACATGAACTTAGCAGAAATAAACTTTTGGTTGTGGCCAATGTAGGATTTTTTTTTAATCTGAACTACATAGTTATGCAATAAAAACAAATTTAGAGATTTAAAAATTTTGTTCAATGGGGAAAGAATTTAAATTAATTTAAAATGCTTAAATGAAAATAAAAATAGAAAATGAATAGAACAAAAGTCAGTTAAAAAGAAAACACAAAAATAGAATAGTTTTGAAAATGACATGGAGATTATTATACTTTTAAAAATGATATGAAATAAAGATTGGAAGTTTCATATATACATCTTTTTTGGATTTATATTCTGTCTGGAAATGCTCTCTTATGGTGTTTAAAGTTCAGATTCCCACTAACAACCCAAATTACTATTTTCTACAATCATTTCATTTTTGTTCTTTATGTACTACATATTTCAGCCAAACTGGTCTACTGGGTGTTCTCTGAACTCAAAATTATTATTTCCCATTCTTGCACGGATTAATCCTGAATTCTGTAATGTACTTCCTTAACTCTACCTCTTAAAACCTCTAGCTTCTTTCAAAGCCCTGCTTGTATTATACCTTCTAAGGAAAGTCTTCATTTTCACCAGCTGTTAAGTATCTTGAATTTGTCTATAAATGCACATATATCTCAATAGAATATAAACTACTTGGTGACAGGGATAATTATTTTATCGTATCCCATATTTTGTAGTCCTAAGGCATTATGTGCCTTGCAGATTTTGTTCAGTTATGGTCATACTCTTAACCCCATTGGGAATTTTCTTGCAAAGATGCTGTAGTGGCTTATTTCCTTCTCCAGATCATTTTACACATAAGGAAACTGAGGCAAACAAGCTTTAGGAACTTATCTAGAGTCATACAACTAGTAGTGTCTGAGGCCAGAATTGAACATAGGCCAAGTCTTCCTGATTCTAGGCCTGGCACTCTATCCACTGTGCCACCTAGCAGTCCCAACTTTGCAAGTGGTAGTAGTCATTGAAATACACCTCAAATAATTGTTGGGCCCTAATTGAGGCCTTTCCAGCTTTAAAACTCCTGCTATTCAGGACAGCCTCAAGGAAGTTGTCCTCCAGGGCATACATAACCTTTGAGAATACTGTTGGGGCAGCTAGCTGGCAGCCCTGAAGTCAGGAGGACCTGAGTTCAACTTTGGTCTCAGATACTTAAACGCTTACTAGCTGTGTGATCCTGGACAAGTCATTTAACCCCAATTGCCTCCCTTCTTTCCCCCTCCCCCCCAGAAAAAATACTGTTATAGTGTTTAATAGAGTCCAAGTGAATCAGTAAGACTCACTTTGAATCTAGCTTCACACATTAGCCATGTGACCCCAGGCAAGTTACTTAACCCTTTGTCTCAGTTTACTCATCTGTATAATGAACTGGAAAAGGAAATGGCAAACCATTACAGTTATTTTTGTCAAGAAAACCCCCAAAAGGGTCACAAGGAGTTGAACACTGAAAATGACTGAACAACAACATCAAAATGAACACTTTTAAAAAATTTAATTTAATTTAATTTTTTTATTAATACTTTTTATTTGCAAAACATATGTATGGGTAATTCCTAAACATTAACCCTTACAAAGCTTTCTGTTACAAATTTTCCCCCCCTATTCCCCACCCCTCCCCTAGATAACAGGATATCCACTACATGATAATTATGTTAGAATACTTAAGTCGAGAAATCGTATCTATAAGAAAGAATAATCCGATAAAGGAAATACAATGCAAGCAAACATCAATAGAGAGCATGAAAATGTTATGTTATGGTCCACATTTCACATCCCTCTCTCTGGGTGTATATGGCCTTCTTCACTGCACAATTGGAATTGGTTTGAAGCATTTCATTGTTGAAGAGAGTCATGTCCCTTAGAACTGATCCTCATATAGTACTATTGTTGCCGTGTACAACGATCTCCTGGTTCTGCTCATCTCACTCAGCATCAGTTCATGCAAGAAAATGAACACTTTCTTAAGTCTAGACAAACCACGGAACAATAAACCATGGCCTGATTTGTCATGTGGTCCAGTTTGAGTTGGCTCTAGGGTACTAATGGACTATTCTGTGACAAGATGAGTCATTAGAATACTTCAGTGGAGAGAGAGTTCATTATTCTGTAGCAAGTAAATTGGGATTTGGGAAATTATAATATTTAAAATAAATAGTTTTAAAATAGGATTCATCTGAGGAACTTTGCCATATAGGCTGTGATAACAAGAGCATTCATTGAGGTAGTAAGCAAATGCCTTCATTCTTCCCAACCATGTCACTAATGCACTTTGACCTTTGGCAAGTCATATCATTTCCCTAATAATAATTTCCAGGAATCATAAACCTTTCCACTGGCCCATACTTTCCTCAGCAGAATTGATAGGATTGATTAGATTAGGTCAGTAAAGGCACTAGTGAGGCACAGTTCTGAAATTGCAGACGAGACAGCATTATTTCCAATTTTATTGAGTTTGACATAAAATTCAACTCTTCTTTATCCATTGAATGTTGACTAACAAGAAAGCTCTCAGACCAAACACCCCAAAGGGCCTAGCTCCATTGTGCTAATAGTATATGTATTAAAAATGTTTAACATAGTGTTGACTTAGAATAATATAATAGCATGCATTTGTGTGGTTCAAAGGGATTTCATAATCATCCTGGAAGGAAGATATGGTAATTTACAGCTTTACTCATTTTATAGTTAAAATAAGATACATAGGTGAAGATATGATGATTTAATTTGTCTTTGACAGAATTGTGGAAAAAATTGGGAATCAATGAATTTATTTAGCTCATAGAATTTCAAAATACTGTGCTGAACACTGGGGATACAAATAGAAAAGTAGGACAGTCCCTACCTTCAAACAACTCACATTCTAATGGAGCAAACAACAGTGAGATGGAAAGGACCCATGCATGATCTTTTTTGTCCAGGGGACAAGCAAGGGAACTAACACTTTTAATGTCCTTTATCTACTGAGAGTATAGGTGACAGAAGTGGGTGGAAGTTTGGGAACACAAGGATATTAGTGATAGGAAGACCTTCATTCAAATGCAGCCCCAGTCACCTACTAGCTATTCATTCTTCAGCAAGTCACTTCTGCTTGCTTCAGTTTCCTTAACTGTAAATGGGGACAATTACACCTTCTTCTCAACTGAGAGAATCAAATGATTTATTTGCAAAGTACTTAGCACAGTGCCTTGACACTTAGTAGGAACTATATAAATGCTAGCTATCATCATTTTCCTTATCATCATATAAGTAAAGTGAAAGGGTGGAATATAAAATTGTATAGTAGGAGATAATGGAAAGACTATAACAGATCACTGTCTTAGATGGAACTTTACAAGGGGTGAGGAAAAGGGCATATGAAACAGTTTGTTCTGGAAAAGGCACCCTGTTCTGGGAATGGCTAATTCAGATAAAAATGATTCTTTTTTTCTTAAGTCATTTTGTCTAACAAAATCTGTAATTTAGATTAGAGTCAAAAGTAAAGGTAAATATTGTCCTATTTTTCTGATGGCTTTTCTTTTCTAATATTCAAAAACTAAATTATTTCTGTATATTTAGGCCTGTTTTCCTTTCTTACAATTTTATTTTCTTACTATTCTTTTCTGTGGATTTTTTCTATAGATTGTTTTTCAGATCCTCCCTTTCTCCTATAATAGTATATCGTGTTTAAACTAAAATATGTCTAGCAAATGTCCATCAAAGACCAGTACATGTGTAGAATCTCATCGACTTCTGTACTACATGAGAAACTGCAGTAATGAATGAAAACTAAAAGTGTAACCAAAATAACAAAGCTATTATAAAGACAAAGCATGAGGGATTCATGCATGTATTTGTATCCCTAGTATCTAGTATAGAGCCTGACACATATTCATAGCTGTACAGTTGAAGGAAACCAACAGCATTACTCTTTAGATAAAGAGATTAACAGGTGTCAAGGAGAGGGTATGAACTCAGCTCCTTTGATTTCAGAGCCATTATATCTTCCTTTACATGGCACTTCCTTCATAGTAGGCCTTCAATAAATATTTGTTGATCAGTTGGTTGATAGATCATTAAGTTTGTGCTTATATTCATTCTTGTGTTATCAAAAGATTATTTAACTGGTGAGGCCTTAGTATTTTAAAATTTACTCTTGGAAGCAAAGCAGTCAACAAAATCATAATTTATCACAATCATCAGATTAACAGATATAATTTGTGATCATGATTGATGTTTTATATAGTTCCAGTTTTATAAGCACTTTTTGTAAATTAGTTCATTTGAACTTTAAAACAGTTCTTTGAAGTATTAGTGTTCCATTTTACAATTGAGAAAAGTAATGCTCAAAGATGTTAAATTATTTGTCTATGTTCACAGAACTGGTGTCAGAGGCAAGTTTCGAACTCAGATTTTCCTGATTCTGCAAAGTGGGCAGAGCACTGCTGAAGGAGGTGGCTTATCAGTGTCTAATCAGTACATTTGAAGAGCAATTTACAGAACCTCATATAATGAAAAAAGTATATAAAGGAAGCTAAAGATTAAAAACAAACAAATTATTTATGTTAAGTGCTGTCATATTGATCCATTGCAATTTTTCTCTATTCCACTTTTTCCATTCTTGTTGTCATCAATCAAGAAATATATCCCAGACTGAAAGTCTGGGCTGCCTGCATTGTGATTGACTACTTCATTAAAAAGAGAACTAGCTATTCGATACAGATCCCTTGGTATCTAGTAACAAGCTGTGGATCTCTTCACATATCTCATTTCTTTGGAAAGAATGGTGTATTATTTCACAATGTACCCTTTAGGAAACAGTCCACCTCCATATACCAAGGTAGTATTACCCTTATCATCGAAAAGTCCAATAAACTACTTGATGCTTTGAAAAACTAATATATTACAAATATTCATTGTGTGTAAAATGGATACCTTACACTGACAGGGATTTGCTGCCAAAGGCTTTAACTCTCAATAGCAGCAATATGTTTCTTATTCAGACTATGACTCAATTTCAATAGATTAATATTGCTGTGGGATGCTGCTCTTAGACATGAAAGAAGTTAAAATTGACAATATTATTACTTATTTTCCTTCTAAAAGTTGGAGAAGTTTGCCATTTAAATATGAAGGGATTCCAGGTTGTGTTTGACACTATATTATTTCAATTAAAAAAGATCTAAAGTAGAAATCTAGGGTTCTTGATTCTTACACAGATAAAGTATAAAGAAATGGGCAGCCTTCTTGGGCCTGATCAGTTCAGGAGAAAAAAATAGTAGTTGGAAACTACTATATATTGATTTCCTGAGGAAAATAAGAGAGTAACAAAACCCAAAAAACTGTTTTTAGAATTCCTGAGATATCCAAGATGGCTTTTGGTTTGACAAGGATCTCTCTGATTCAGAAACAAATAAGGCTGGTTGATGATTCAGGAGAATTTCAGGAATCTCTTTGAATTTGTTGCAAATAATTGCCAAGAGAACACTTCTTTAAAAATGGGGACCCCATTTGTGACCAAAGAAGAACTAGAGGTCATCATTAATCACAAAATAGATAAGTTTGACTATATCAAGTTAAAAAGGTTTTGTACAAACAAAATGAATGCAGACAAGATTAGAAGGGTAGCAGTAAACTGGGAAAATATTTTTACATCCAAAGGTTCTGATAAAGGCATCATTTCTAAAATATATAGAGAATTGACTCAAATATATAAGAATTCAAGCCATTCTCCAATTGACAAATGGTCAAAAGATATGAACAGACAATTTTCAGACGAAGAAATTGAAACTATTTCCGGTCACATGAAAAGGTGCTCCAAGTCACTATTGGTCAGAGAAATGCAAATTAAGACAACTCTGAGATACCACTACACACCTGTCAGATTGGCTAAAATGACAGGAAATGATAATGATAACTGTTGGAGGGGATGTGGGAAAACTGGGACACTGATACATTGTTGGTGGAACTGTGAACGGATCCAACCATTCTGGAGAGCAGTTTGGAGCTATGCTCAAAAAGTTATCAAACAGTGCATACCCTTTGACCCAGCAGTGTTTCTACTGGGCCTATATCACAAAGAGATTTTAAAGGAGGGAAAGGGACCCACATGTGCAAAAATGTTTGTGGCAGCCCTTTTTGTAGTGGCAAGAAACTGGAAATTGAAAAGTTGCCCATCAATTGGAGAATGGCTGAATAAATTATGGTATATGAATGTTATGGAATATTATTGTTCTGTAAGAAATGACCAACAGGAGGATTTCAGAGAGGATTGGAGAGACTTGCATGAACTGATGCTGAGTGAAATCAGCAGAACCAGGAGAACATTATACACAGCAACAAGACTATACGATGATCAATTTTGATGGACATGGTTCTCTTCAACAATGATGTGATTCAAACCAGTTGTGCTGCGATGAAGATAGTCATATACATCCAGAGAGAGGCCTGTGGGAACTGAGAGTGAACCACAACACAGCATTTTAATGCTTTCTGTGAATATTTCCATGCATTTTGTTTTCCTTCTTAGGTTGTTTTTTTCTTCTTCTCTTTCTAGATCTGATGTTTCTTGTGCAGTAAGATAACTGTATAGATATGTATACATGTATTGTACTTGTCATATAATTTATCCTATCTAGCATGTATTAGATTACCTGTCATCTAGGGGTGGGGTGTGGGGGGAAGGAAAGGAAAAGCTCGGGAAAAAAATAAAAATGAATGTACCCCCAAAAAGAAAAATAAAGTTTAAAAATAGGAAAAAAAATTTTAAAAAAATGGGGACCCCAAAACTTTAGCTTCAGAGATAAGAACTCACTTTCACAAAAATTGCTGGGAAAACTGGAAAATAATGTCAGAAACTTGGCATAGACCTACATCTAACATTCCATACTAAAATAAGGTCAAAATGGGTACATGATTTAGACATAAAGGCTGATATAAACAAATTAGTAGAGTAAGGGGTAGTTTACCAATAAGATCTTTGGATAAGGGAGGAATTTATGGCCAAAGTACTAGGGAACATTATGAAATGTAAAATGAATAAGTTTGATTACATTAAATTAAAAAAAATTATGCATAGCCAAGATTAGAAGGGAAGCACAAAGCTTGGAAAAAAATTTTAAAGCCAGTGTTTCTGATAAAAGCCTCATTTCTAAAATATATGAAGAACTGTGTCAAATTTATAAGGTTACAAATCATTCCCCAATTGATAAATGGTCAAAGGATATGAATAGACAATTTTCAGATGATGAAATTAAAGCCATGTATAATCATGAAAAAATGCTCTAAATCACTATTGAATAGAAAAATGCAAATTAAAACAACTCTGAGGTACGATCTCACATCTTTCAGATTGGCTACAATGATAAGAAAGACTAATGACAAATGTTTGAAGGGATATGGGAAAACTGGGAGTCCAATACATTGTTGGTGAAGTTGTGAAATGATTCAACCATTTTGGAAAGCAGTCTGGAACTATGTCCAAAGAAGTATAAAACTGCATACCCTTTGATCCAGCAGTGCTATTACTAGATCTATATCCCAAAGAAATCCTAAAGGAGGGGAAATGATCCGTATGTGCAAAAATATTTGTAGCAGCTCTTTTTGTGGTGGCAAGGAATTAGAAAATGAGTAGATGCCCTTCAGGTGGGGAATGACTGAATAAGTTATGGTATATGAAAATAATGGAATATTATTGTTCAATAAAAAATAATGAGCAAGTTGATTTTAGAAAGTTCTGAAAAGATTTATACAAACTGATGCTGAATAAAATAAGATGAACCAGGAATATATTGTACACAGTAACAAGTTTGTGTAATAATCAACTATGAAAGGCTTCATAAGCCAACTCTTCGCCACAGTTCAGTGATCCAAAGCAATCTCAATAAACTATGGATGGAAAATACTGTCTACATCCAGAGAGAGAACTATGGAAACTAAATGTAAATTAACACATGCTATGTTCACTTTTTTTTTCTTGTCTTTTTTTCCCTTTTGGTTTTTCCTTTTTGTTATGATTTTTCTCACCCAACATGATTCATAAGGAAATATGTAAAAAAGAATGAATGTACAGTACATGTTGAACCAGAAAAAATTTTTTAAATAACATGGAGAAAAATAAAAAAGGAGGAAGCATCTTGTGAAATATCTTCGTGATAGATTATACCAATTTTATAGAGTACTAGAATTGGCCTCAAAACCAAGAAGACCTGGGTTCAACTTCATTCCTGATGTGAGATCCCAGGTAAAGTACTTGTCAAAGCTCTAGGCCTTTCTATAATACCATAATTTGCAGAAAATGTGCTACCCTATAATTGGTGGGGCATTTTCCTCATCCAGGAGTTCCCTGTATCCATAATATTCTAAGTATTGTCCCTATTTTTGTCTTAATCTAGTGCGGGTGGGAAGGGGTTCTAGCACAAACTCGTACACTAAGCCAATAGCCAATGCTAGCTCCAATTATCAAGCATCCGAATCCACACCCAGCCCTAGCCTATTAGAAGAGAAACAGTTAACAGAAACAATCCCAAAAAGGATCTGGGTGGTGGTTCAGTCATTTCAGGTGACCTACTCTTCATGACCCCAGTGGGGGTTTTGGCAAAGATACTAGAATGGTTTGTCAACTTCTCCAGCTTATTTTATAGAAGAGGAAACGGAATCAAACGGGGTTAAGTTACTTGTTGTGGGCCACATAGTATCCGAGGCTGGGAAGTTGAACTCCACTCTTCCTGACTTCACGTCCAATAACGTATTGTTCCACCTCACTGCCCGGAGAGAGAGGCTCTGGATGTAAACTACTCTGAGCCATGGGAGTCACAGTAGGAGACAGGACCAACTTTCCACCAGGACGCCAGTGTTGGGATTACTACAGGAAGCTTGCAACTGACATGATCCCAAAATTTCATTGATTCTCCAGGGCCACAGTAGAGTACAGAACAAGTCACCAAATAAGGATTGAAAAAAGAGAAGGGGAAAAAGACCAGTCAAGGCATGAACCCAAAGTAGACCAGTTAGAGGCTGATAAGGATGGCAGGGTATGACAAAGAGAGCAGGACCTTATAGCAGTCAGAACATCCAGGTGTGATGTGTAAATAAAATGAAGATGGAATAAACAAGCTAAGAGAAATCTAAGCAGTAAAACTAGAATAGTCCTGCACCAACTTTTATTAAAGCCCCAGGAGAAAATTGGACAAGAATGACTGAACAAAGTAAGAGGTAGAAAATGATATGAGAATTAGAAAGGAAAAATAAAAAGTAGACTTAAGAGTAGCTTAAAATAGAAGGTAGGAAATCTGACCCAAGTAATGAAATCCCTGAAAAACAGAATGAAGCAAACTGAACTCAATGGCTGTCAGTGAACAGGAAATATTAAATTAAAAAAAGTCAAAGATGGAAAAATGGGATGAGAATGTAAGATTAAAAAACATCAGACTCAGAAAACCATGACAAAAAAGAGATCCAGAAACCAAACATGGACACCTATTTTAAAAAACACAAAAGAAAACTAAAGACCAAAGTAAAAATTGATGAAATTTACTAATTGCTTTCTTTTTAAAAATGTTTTTATTGCTGCTATCTTTTGTTTTAGACATCATAATAGTTTCTTCTAATATTCTTCCAACAACCCCTCTTGAAAGAATAACAAATTTTTAAAAATTTTTTAACATTTTTATTTAAAGTTTTGAATTCCAAGTTTCATCCTTCCCTTCTCTCCTTCCTTAGACAGAAAGCAATCAGATATAGGTTATACCTGTGCAATTATATAAAATATTTCTATATTAGTCATTTTGTACATGAAGATTCATAATAAAAAATGGGGAAAATTAATGTTTCAGTCTGCACTCAGCCAATATCAAATCTTTTTCTGGGGTCAGATAGCATGTTTCATCACTAATTCTTTGGGATTGTCTTGGATCATTGAATTGCTGAGAATAGCTAAGTCATTCATAGTTCTTCAATGAACAATATTGCTGTTATTGTGTACAATGTTCTCCTGGTTCTGTTCACTGGGCATCAGTTTAAGTCTTTCCATTTTTTTCTGAAATCATTCTGCTTGTCAATCCTTATAGCACAATAATATTCCATTACAATCCTGTACCAAAGCAGATTTTGCCATTTCCTAATTCGTGGACATTCCTTTGATTTCCAATTTTTAGCCACTAAAAAAAAGAACTGCTATAAATATTTTTATATATGTAAGTTCTTCCCCCCCCCCCTTTTTAAGAGATGTTTTTGGAATAACTTACAAATAGTATTGCTGAATTAAAGGGTAAATACAGTTTAGTTGCCCTTTTGGCATAGTTGCAAATTGTTCTCCATGTTTACTCCAGCAACATTATGCATTAGTGACCCAGTTTTCCTGCATTCCTTCCAACATCCAATTTTTTTTTTATCATATTAGCCACTCAGAGATGTGAGGTAATACCTTAGAGTTGTTTAATTTATATTTTTCTGATCAATAGTGATTTAGGGCATTTTTTTTCATATGATTATTGATAGCTTTGATTTCCTAGTCTGCCTGTTCATATTCTTTGACCATTTATCAGTTAGGAAATGACTTGTATTTTTTATAAACTTAATGCAATTCTTTTTATCAGAGAATAAGAAGCTTTTATCAGAAATATTTGTTGCAAAAATGTTTTATCAGCTTTGTGCTTTCCTTGTAAATTTTTTTTTTTCCTTTTTGCTGAGGCAATTGGGGTTAAGTGAGTTGCCTAGGGTCACACAGCTGGGAAATGTTAAGTGTCTGAGATCACATTTGAACTCACTTCCTCCTGACTTCAGGGCTGGTTCTCTATCCACTGCACCACCTAGCCGCCCCATTTCCTTGTAATTTTAATTGCATTGGTTTTGTTTGTACAAAAATCTTTAAATTTTATATAATTAAAATTATTTTGTATTTTGTAATGCTCTCTATATCTTTTTTGGTACTAAATTCTTCTCATCCACAAATCTGACAAAATATTTCATACTTTGCTAATTTGCTTATGGTGTCACCCTTTATATGTAAAGCATGTACCCATTTTGATTTTATCTTGGTATACCTTGTGAGAAGTTGATCTATATCTAGTTTCTGCCATACTGTTTTCCAGTTTTCCAGTTTTCCAGCAGTTTTTGTCAAATAATGAATTTTTGTTCCAAAATCTTGGATCTTTGGATTTGTCATACATTAGATTAGACTTCTTGAACTTTTTCCATTCACAACCCCTTTTTGCCTGAGAAATTTTTACATGATCCTGGATATATAGGCATATAAAATAAGTATACAAATCAAATATTTACTGAAAATAATCATAATTTTGTGACCCCCACATTCAGTTATAAGGCTCCACATGGGGTCCCAACCCACAGTTTTAAAAAGTTGTGTTCTAAATGACTTTGGTCATTTACTATAATGTAATTTGTACGTAATCTATTACATTGATCCACCACTCTTTTTCTTAGCCAGAACCAGATTGTTTTGATAATTGCCACTTTATAGTAGAGTTTGAGAACTGTTATGGTTATATTATATTGTTTCACATTTTTTTTTCACTGATTCTCTTGATATCCTTGAGCTTTTCTTCTTCCAAATGAATTTTGTTATTTTTTCTAGTTCTATTAAAATGATTTTTTGATTGATTGATATTGTACTGAACAAGTAGATTAATTTAGGTAGAATTATAATTTTCATTTTATTGTCTCAACCTATTCATGAGCAATTAATATTTTTCTAATTATTTAGATCTGGCTTTATTTGTGTGAAGTGTTTTGCAATTCATATAGTTCCTAGGTCTGTCTTAGTAAGTAGACTCCCAAATATTTTATATTGTCTACAGTTATTTTTAATGGGATTTCTCCATCTCTTGCTGCTAAATTTTGTGTGTGTGTGTGTGTGTGTGTGTGTGTGTGTGTGTATGGCTTTCAGGTAGTTTAATAATACTTATATTATCTTTCCTGGAACTATATGTGTGTATGTATTTATATATGTATATATATGTATGTGTGTATACATATATATATATATACACATATGTATATATGTATATATATGAATGCTGGTGATTTATGTGTATTTATTTTGTATCCTGAAATTTTACTAAAGCTCAATAATTTCAAGTAGTTTTTTAGTTGATTTGTTAGGATTTTCTAAGTATACCATTATATCATCTGGAAAGAGTAATAGCTGTTTCCTCAGTGCCTTGTTAATTCTTTTAATTTCTTTCTCTTCTCTTATTGTTATAGTTAACATTTCCAGTACAATATTAAATAACAGAGGTGATAATGGGCATCTTTGCTTCACCTCTAATTGTACTGGAAAGGCTTCTAGTTTGTCCCCATTACAAATAATGTTTGCTGATGGTTTTTGATAAATATTACTTATTATTTTTTTTATTAAAAGCTTTTTATTTACAAAACATATGAGTGATTTTTCTACATTGACCTTTGCAAAACTTTTTTTGTTGTTGTTGTTCCAAGCTTTTCCCCTCCTTCCCCCCATCCCCTATCCCTAGATGACAGGTTAATCTAATACATGCTAAATATGATAAATTATATGACAAATCCAATATATGTATACATATCTATGCAGTTATCTTACTGCACAAGAAACATCAGATCTAGAAAGAGAGAAAAAAAAAAACCAACCTAAGAAGGAAAACAAAATGCAGAGAAATATTCACAGAAAGCGATAAAATGCTGTTGTGGTTCACAATTGGTTCCCTCAGGCTTCTCTCTGGATGTATATGACTATCTTCATTGCTGAACAATAGGAACTGGTTTGAAACATTTCATTGTTGAAGAGAGCCATGTCCATCAGAGTTGATCATCATATAGTCTTGTTGTTGCCATGTACAATAATCTCCTGGTTCTGCTGATTTCACTCAGCATCAGTTCATGCAAGTCTTTCCAGGCCTCTTTGAAATCATCCTGCTGGCCGTTTCTTACCGAAAAATAATATTTCATGACATTCATATATCATAATTTATTCAGCTACTCTCCAATTGATGGGCATCCTTTCAGTTTCCAGTTTCTTGCCACTACAAAAAGGGCTGCCACAAACATTTTTGCACATGTGGGTCCCTATTACTTATTTTAAGGTAACTTATTTATCCATTTATTCTTATGTTCTCTAGTGTTTTTAATAGGAATGAATGGGGGGAATAACATTCACTCAAAGTCACCTTATATTCACACCTTCTAAATATACTCCTAATTGCTCTTATAGTAATAGTTGTGTTACAAATACTATCTTGCCATGTAGAAATATAAAGTTTTACCTTATTGAATGTCTTATGTTTTCTTTTGTTTCTTTTCTTTTTTTACCATTTAATATTTTTCCTTGAGTTTTGTGTTTGGAGGTCAATTTTTTTATTCCATTCACATTTGAAAGTGAAATGTCTGAAAGTCTGTATTTCATTTAATATACATTACCCTCCCCCTGAAAGGTTGGTTGTATACCTAATTCTTTTACCTTCCAGTATGTCATGTTGTAAGCCTTCCAGTTCTTTAATGTGGAAACTGTCAAATCCTGTGCAATCCTGATTGTAGGCTTATGACATTTTTCTCTGTGTGCTTGCAATATTTTCTCCTTAATCTGTGGGCTCTGGAATTTGACTTTAATATTCATTTGGGGATCTCTTTTGGTTGTGATTAGTGTATTCTTTCAGTTTCTATTTTGTCTTCTGATTCTGATATATCAGGGCAGTTTTCTTTGATAATTTCTTGAAAGATGTTTTCCAGGTTTTTTTTTTTTTGTTTGTTTTTTTGTTTTTGTTTTTGTTTTTGTTTTTTTTTTACCATGGCTTTCAGGTAGTTTAATAATACTTATATTATCTTTCCTGTATCTATTTTTGAGGTCCATTATTTTTTCAAAGAGAATTTCACATTTTCTTCTATTTTTAAAACATTTTAAAATTGTGTTTTATTGTATCTTGATGTGTCATAGTCATTAGTTTCTACTTGAATCCTAATTTTTAAGGAATTATTTTCTTCAGTGAGCTTTTGTATTTCCTTTCTGTTTGACCAAATTCTATTTTTTAGGGAATTATTTTCCTTGGTAAAATTTTGTAAATCTTTTCCCATGCCATTAACTTTTTTTTGTGATTTTTTTGCATTATTCTCATTTCTTTTTCCAATTTTTCTTATACTTTTCTAATTTCCTTTTTAAAATCCTCTTTAAGCTCTTCCAGTAATTCTTTTTGGGCCTGAGACCAAATTACATTTTTCTTTGAGATTTCACATAGTCATTTTGATACTGTTGGGCTCTTCTAAATTTATGCCTTGGACCTCCCTATCACCAAAGTAAGTTTCTGTAGTCAAGCTCTTTTTTTTCCCCCTTACCTTTTTCTACCTTTTTTTTGTGACTTGGTGTTTTTAATGTGAAAGTTGGGCTCTGGTCCTGCACTCCTAAACTTTTTGTGCTGGGGTTTTGGCTCTTACTGCCTGCTTTCATTGGACTTTAGGGCTTAGCAGATTGCTTTCTCTGGAGGGTCAAAGTTCCCTATTGGTTTGTACTAGGGTATTGGGGGGTGGGGCCTCCCTGCTGATCTTTCCAGTGTGTGGGATTTAACTGCTGGCATACTCCAGGGCTGGGGCCTTGCTGCTGGATTGTTATGGTAATAGCTTACTCCTGGCTGATCCTGGAGGAGGGATCCTGTTGCTGGTTGTTCTCAGAGGTAAAGAAACAAAGCTTGTCTGCTAACAGACCCTGGAGAAGTAATTTGTTGCTTATCTGCCCCTTTGAAGGGTAGGGACGCTGCTGCTAGGTTGCTATGGAAACAGGGTCTTTCTGCTGGTAGCTCCCAGGATCCGGGCCTCTTTCCTGATCAGCCTTGGAAAGGGGCATCACTACTTATCAGCAGTAGGCCTGCTGGTGGCTTGTGCTGGAGGTAGTGTTGCTAGAGCGGGGCCTTGCTGTGCTCCACTGACTGCTTACTTGCTTAGGAGGCTGCTGGCCTGTAAGAGGGCAGGGCCTCTGGTGGATTGCTCCAGGCCTAGAGCCTTGCTTCAGGCCACCTGCTGTGAGGTTGGTGGTGGCTGTTGCTGCTGTTGCTGCTGTTCTTGCACCTCCACTCCTAACCCAGTGAGACAGACTTTTCTTGCCATGCTGGTAAGTTGCTCCCCATTCTTAGATCAATTCTGAGGAGGATTTCTTCTTGTTTGGAGGAGAATTTGGGAGGGTTTCAGAGGTTTTTTTCTTCACTCCACCATTTTTGGCACCAGAAATCCCAAATAGAAATTTTTTTTAAAGGGGGAAAGGGAAGTAATAGAAAAAAATAAAAATCTTCAAACAAGTGTAAGGTACAACACTTGGGGATCTCTCACTTCTGTGAAGGACTGTGGAAGAAGTAACACCTAATTTCTTTTTTTCAACTATTCCTGTTCTTTTAAATTTTGCAGCATTCTCTTTTGATTGGGCTGGAAGGAGGGCAGCAGGTATTTTTTCTGTTTTTGTTGTTGTAGTCATTTGTATGGGTTTCTTAGCTCTTTTTTTTTTTTTCTCTGTGATTCATTTCATGTGAATACCTCCATTCTTCTCTAGATTAATCACACTCATTATTTACAGCATGGTAATATATAGGGACATTATTCTAATCTATGGTATCACACTTTCTAGGAAGGCTTCCTTTTTCTCTATATCATCTATGGTATTGCTGGATCAAAGGATATAAGAAGTTTAATAATTTTTTAGGCATAATTACAGATTGCTCTCCAGAATGATTGGATCAGTTCCCAATTCAATCACCAATGAATTAGTGTTGATTTTTCCATATTCCCTCCAACATTTGTCACTTTCCCCTTCAATCATTTTAGCCAATCTGGTAGGTGTTAAATAATATCTCAAGATTGTTTTAATTTTTATTTCTCTAATCAATAATGATTTAGAGCATTTTTTCACATGATTATAAGTTGTGAGTTCTTCACTGGAAAACTGCCTATTCATATCCTTTAACCATTTATCAATTGAGGAATGACTCATATTCTTATAGATTTGACAGAATTCATTATATATTTGAGAAACTAGATTTGACAGAATTCATTATATATTTGAGAAACTATCTATAAAAACTTTGCCCCAAATTTTTTGCTTTCCTTCTGATCTTTGTTACCTTGGTTTTATTTATACAAAACCTTTAAATTTAATGTAATTGAAATTAGTCATTTTACACCTAACCTTGCTCTTGATCTCTTATTTGTTCATAAATTATTCACCTCTTCATAAGTCTGATAAGTAATATGTTCAATGTTCTTTTAATTTTTTCTTTACGTCTAGATCATATATCCATTTTGTCGTTTTCGTGATAAATGGTATAAGATATTGATCTATGCTCAGTTTCTGACATATTGCTATCCTGTTTTCCCAATAATTTTTTTTTTACCAAATGATGAATTATCCACAAATTTAAAATTATTACACTTGTCAAATACAATATTATTTTATTTATTTGCTGTATAAGTTTTATGTTTACTGTTTCATTGATTTACTTTTTATTTCTTAACCAGTACCAAATAGTTTTGATAATTATTGCTTTATAATGTAGTTTAAGATCCAGTACTCCTTCTTTACATATTTTTCTTTAGTTCCTTTGATATTCTTGATTTTTTTTGTTCTTAATAAATTTTGTTATTTTTTTCTAATTCAGTAAAACAAAATTTTTTGGTAACTTAATTGGGATGGTACTGAATCTACAAATTAGGTTAGGTAAAATGATCATTTTTATTATGTTAGCCTTACCTACCATCAACAATTAATATTTCTCTAATTATGCAAATTTGTTTTTATTTGTACAAAAAGTTTTTTAAAAATAATTTTGTTTACTCTCTTTAATTCAGTTATTTTATCTGTAAAGGAGATAAATGATAGCACCCACTTTCCAGGGCTGTTTTAAGAATTAAATAATATTGATAAATATGGAAATATGTATAGAAGAATTGTACATGTTTAACATATATACTTGCTGTCTGGGGTGGAGTAGAAGGGAGGGAGAAAAATTTGGAGTACAAGTTTTGCAATGGTGAATACTGAAAACTATCTTTGCATGTATTTTGAAAATAAAAATCTATTATTAAAAAAAGAAAAAAATGGTTTTTTGGCAGGTGTACTCCTGAGTATTTTGTACTATCTTGAGTTATTTTAGATATTTCCTACTATCTCTTCTTGCATATTTTGCTGATGATTTATGTGTCTTTTTGTCTTTTTTCCTCTCTTACTTGCTATTGCTACGATTTCCATTACAAAATTGAAGAGCATTAGTAACAGTAGGCATCCTTGTAATGGGGTATCCCTATTACAAATAATGCTTACTGATAGTTTCAGATAAATTTTTAAAATAAATTTGAAGAAAAATTTATTTATAGCTATATTTTCAAGTGTTTTTAAGAGAAATGAGTGTTGTATTTTATAAAAATTTTATGCATCTATTGATATATGATTTAAAAATTTTTATTATTGATATAATCAATTATGTTAATAGTTTTCCTTATCTTTAACTATCCTGCCTTTCTGATATACATATCTCTTGATTATAATGTATAATTTGTTTTTTTTATTAATACTTTTTATTTGCAAAACATAGGTATGGGTAATTCCTAAACATTAACCCTTACAAAGCTTTCTGTTACAAATTTTTCCCCCCTACTCCCCACCCCTCCCCTAGATGGCAGGATATCCACTACATGATAATTATGTTAGAATACTTAAGAAATCGAATATATGTATAGTTATTGCATCATTTTTTGTGCAGGAGAAATCATATCTACAAGAAAGAAAAATCTGATAAAGGAAATACAATGCAAGCAAACCTCAATAGAGAACATGAAAGTGTTATGTTGTGGTCCACATTTCATATACCTCTCTCTGGGTGTATATGGCTTTCTTCAGTGAACAATTGGAGGTGGTTTGAAACATTTCATTGTTGAAGAAAGCCATGTCCATCAGAATTGATCATCATATAGTATTGTTGTTGCCATGTATAATGATCTCTTGGTTCTGCTCACTTCACTGAGCATTAGTTCATGCAAGTCTCTTCAGGTCTCTCTGAAATCGTCCTGTTGGTCATTTCTTACAGAACAATAATATTCCATAACATTCATATACCATAATTTACTCAGCCACTCTCCAACTGATGGGCATCCTTTCAGTTTCCAGTTTCTAGCCACTACAAAAAGAGCTGCCACAAACATTCTTGCACATGTGGGGCCCTTTCCTTCTCTTATGATTTGTTTGGGATATAAGCCCAATAGAAACACTGCTGGGTCAAAGGGTATGCATAGTTTGATAACTTTTTGAGCATAGCTCCAAATTGTATAATGTATAATTTGTGTAATAAATTGTTTTAATCTTTAACTAGTATTGTATTTAGGATTTTTGCATCCATTTTCACTAATGAATAGTTCTGTAATTGTCTTTTTCTGTTTTTATTCTTCCTGGTTTAGGTATCAGAATCATATTAGTTTCATAAAATGAATTTGTTAGTATCCTTTCTTTGCTTATTAATCTAAATTTGTATAATATTGGAATTAATTGATCTTAATGTGTTTGGTAAAATTCATTTGTAAATCCTGGTCATGGGGCTTTTTTCTTAGGAAGCTCATTTATGACCTCTTCAATTTCTTTTTCTAAAACAGACCTATATAGATATTAGAGTTCCTCTTCTGTTAATCTGGATATTTCATAATTTTAAAAAATATTCTTTCATTTTACTTAAGTTGTTAAATTTGTTCACATATAATTGGGCAAAATAACTCATAATTATTTTAATATCATCTTTGTTAATGGCATATTTGCTTTTTTATATTTTTATACTTGTGATTTGGTTTTCTTCTTTCTTTTTAAAGATCAAATTAACCAAGTGTTGCTCTGTTATTTGTTTTTTTTCCATAAAACTAGTTCCTAGTTTTGTTTATTAACTAAATGGTTACACTCAATTTAATTTTCACTTTTAATTTTTAGAATTTCCAAGTTAGTGTTTAATTTGGAATTTTTTGTTTGTCCTAGTTTTTTAAAATTACATACACAATTCATTAGCCTGTTCTTTATTTTACTGATGTAAACCTTTAGAAATATAAATTTTCTCTTGATCACTGCTTTTCTTGTATTTCAAAGATTTTGATATAATGTCTTATCCTTTTCATTCTCTTTAATGAATTATTATTTCTGTGATTTTTTTCTTTAACCCACTCATTCTTTTTTTTTTAATTAAAGCTTTTTATTTGTATAACATATGTATGGGTAGTTCCCCAGAATTGATCTTTACAAAGCTTTCCATTACAAATTTTACCCCCAGTCCCCTCCCCTCCCCTAGATGGCAGGCTAATAATGTTGAAATACTTAACAAATTGTGCAAGAAAAATCCTATCTACAAGAAAAAAAAAAAAAAAAGAAAATCAGAGAAAGGAAACACAATGCAAGCAAATATCAATAGAGATCATGAAAATGTTATATTGTGGTCCATATTTCATATCCCTCTCTCTGGGTATATATGGTTTTCTTCAGTGAACAATTGGAACTGGTTTGAGACAATTCTTTGTTGCAGAGAGCCATGTCCATCAGAATCGATAATCATGTAATACTGTTGTTGCTGTGTATGATGATCTCCTGGTTCTGCTCATTTCACTCAGCATCAGTTCATGCAAGTCTCTCCAGGCCTCTCTGAAATCGTCCTGCTGGTCGTTTCTTACAGAGCAATAATATTCCATAACATTCATATACCATAATTTAATCAGCCACTCTCCAATTGATGGGCATCCATTCGGTTTCCAGTTTCTAGCCACTACAAAAAGGGCTGCCACAAACATTCTTGCACAGGTGGGTCCCTTTCCCTCCTCTAAGATCTCTTTGGGATATAGGCCCAATAGAAACACTGCTGGGTCAAAGGGTATGCACAATTTAATAACTTTTTGAGCATAGTTCCAAATTACTCTCCAGAATGGTTGGATCCGTTCACAGTTCCACCAACAATGTATTAGTGTCCCAGTTTTCCCACATCCCCTCCAACATTCATCGTTATCTTTTCCTGTCATTTTAGCCAATCTGACAGGTGTGTAGTGGTACCTCAGAGTTGTCTTAATTTGCATTTCTCTGATCAGTAGTGATTTGGAGCAACTTTTCATATGACTAGAGATGGTTTTAATTTCATCATCTGAAAATTGTCTGTTCATATCCCTTGACCACTTATCTATTGAAGAATGGCTTGAATTCTTATATATATGAGACAATTCTCTATATATTTTAGAAATGAGGCCTTTATCAGAACCCTTAAATGTAAAGATGATTTCCCAATTTGATGCTTCCCTCCAAATCTTGTCTGCATTTGTTTTGTTTGTACAGAAACTTTTTAACTTAATATAATCAAAATTATCCACCTGGTGTTCAATTAGGAGTTCCAGGTCTTCTTTGGACATAAATTTATTCCATCTCTACAGGTCTGAAAGGTAAACTATACTATGTTCCTCTAATTTGCTTACAATATCACTCTTTATATCTAGATCATGAACCCATTTAGATCTTTTCTTGTTATGTGGTGTTAGGTATGGGTCAAGCCCTAATTTCTTCCACACTAGTTTCCAATTTTCCCAGCAGTTTTTGCCAAATAGTGAGTACTTATCCCAAAAGCTGGTAACCCACTCATTCTTTAAGATTAGGTAATTTAACATCCAGTTAGTTTTTAGTCTATGCTTCCATTGTCCCTTATTAAATACAATTTTTCTTGTATTATGATTTGGAAAGGATGTTTTTAATATTTCTGCTTTTCTTCTTTAACTACAAAATTTTCATGTATTAATACATAGTCATTCTTTGTAAAGGTCTCTTAGACCACTGAGGAAAAAGGTATATTTCTTTCTATTCCCGTTGAATTCTCTCCTGATATCTATAGTATCTACTTAACTAAAATACTTTTCTCTTCCTTATCTAGTTCCAAAGAGGAAGGTTAAAATCCTCCACTATTATAATACTATCTATCTCCACTTGTGATTGATTTAACTTTTCTTTTAAAAATTTAGATGCTATAGTATTAGGTGCATAAAGATTTAGTACTGATATTGCTTAATTGTCTATGATATCTTTTATCAAAATTAATTACCTGTTCATCTTTTTTAATTAATTAAATCTGTTTTAGCTTCAACTATATTTGAGATCATAATTCTACTTCTGCTTTTTTTTTGCATCAGCTGAAACATAATAAATTCTACTCCAATTGTCCATTTTAACTGTGTTTCTCTCATTCTTAAATGAGAACATTGTATGTCAACAACATATTGTTGGATTCTGATTTTTAATCCATTCTGTTGTTTCCATTTTATAGGGGAGTTCACTTCATTTACATTCAAAGTTACAATCAGTATTTGTGAATGTCCCTCCATCTTATTTTTATTCACTATTTTTCTTCTCAGCTTTTCTTTTTACCCTATCCCTTTTATCTTTTCTTCTTCTCTTATTCTTCTATTCCTTATTTTACCACTCTTGTAAGAGCCCTCTTCCCCCTCCACCCTTATACATCTCTTTTTTTTTAATTAAAAGCTTTTTATTTACCAAACATATGAGTAATTTTTCTACATTGACCTTTGCAAAAACTTTTTTTTTGTTCCAAGCTTTTCCCCTCCTTCCCCCCACCCCCTACCCCTAGATGACAGGTAATCTAATACATGCTAAATAGGATAAATTATATGACAAATCCAATCTATGTATACATATGTATACAGTTATCTTACTGCACAAGAAACATCAGATCTAGAAAGAGAGAAGAAAAAAAAACAATCTAAGAAGGAAAACAAAATTCATGGAAATATTCACAGAAAGCGTTAAAATGCTATGTTGTGGTCCACACTCAGTTCCCTCAGGCCTCTCTCTGGATGTATATGACTATCTTCATCCCTGAACAATAGGAACTGGTTTGAATTATATCATTGTTGAATGTAAAATATTTGAATGTAAAAATATTTTCCTAGTTTACCGCTACCCTTTTAATCTTGTCTGCATTCATTTTGTTTGTACAAAAAGTTTTTTAACTTGATATAGTCAAACTTATCTATTTTGTGATTAATGATGATCTCTAGTTCTTCTTTGGTCACAAATCCTTCCCCCTCCATAGGTATGAGAGGTAAACCATTCTACATTGTTCTAATTTGTTTATATCATTCTTTATGCCTAGATCATGAATCCATTTTGACCTTATCTTGGTACATGGTATTAGGTGTGGGTCAATGCCTAGTTTCTTCCATACTAGTTTCCAATTATCCCAGCAGTTTTTGTCAAATAGTGAGTTTTTATCCCCAAAACTGGCAACCTTATACATCTCTTTTCTAAAATACATAGGGAACTGATAAATTTATGTGGATAAGAACCATTTCTCAATTAATAAATAGTCAAAGAATATAAACTAGCATTTTGGAAGAAAAAATCTAAGCTGCCAATCATCATGAAAAAGTGCTTGAAATTACTAATAATTAGTGAAATGCACGTTAAAGCAATTCTAAGGTTCTATTTCACATCTATCAGATTGTCCAAGTTGAACCCAAAAAAAGGGGAAAATAGCAAATGCTGGAGAGGCTTTGCAAAAACATATACGACTGTTGGTTTACCTATGAGTTGGTCCAGCCATTCTGGAAATCACTTTGGAACTATGCTCTCAAATTATTAAACTATGCATATCCTCTGAACTTGAGACAAATTACCACAAAATGGTCAAATACAGATAAAAAGGAACCATATGTACAACAATTATAGGAGCTCTTTTTATAGTGAAAAAACTGGAATCAAAGGGAATATTTGTCAAATGGGTAATGGCTGAATAAATTCTATTTTATGAATATGATAGAATGTGATAAAATAGATTGTGGTATAACAAATGACAAAATAGATGGTTTCATAGAAACCTAGACTTGTTATGATTTCTTGCAGAATAAACTGAACACAACCTGGTTAACAATTTCTACAATAACAAGCCCATTGTAAAGACTAACAACTTTTAACTCTGGCCATCTCAATGACTGCTTTGATTTCCCATGACTCATGGGTCAATTTGTTTTGCTTGACTATGCATATTTTTATATGCAGTTTTTCCTCTTTCTTTTTCAGTGGAGGATGGGAAAAGGTTTGAGGAGAGAATGATTTTTGTTAATTAAAAAAATTAAACAGAAAAAATTGCATCTACTACAGGCCAGCCACAGTGTTAGGTGCTGGGTCAGTGGCACTGATAATTTAAATTGGGGAATGATACTTGATAAATCATTATTTAACCTTCTAACTTTTTTATTTTCAAGTGAATATGTGTTTCTAACATCCTAGAGATTGTTTATTTTAATATAACAAAATCTCATTCTGAAGATAACTTAAAATCCGTGGTGGCTAACCTAGCAATAACATAGAAAGGATTTTCAGGAAATGATATAGCAATGATTCTCTGCTCCTGTATTATTCTTGGTGCTTTTGCTAGTCAGAAGACTGTGTAAATCCTGAGGGATGTGATCATTTTTTATTTAGGCCACTCAGAAGCCCTTAAATCTCTGAACAAATTAAGACTGCAGGATGGTTTTAGTACCTCTTAAGGAAAAACTAGACTGTTAGGTTAAGCCTTAAGAAAAGGTGGTCTGAGTGGAGTAGGGATGGGGGGAAAGGGAGAATTTCCATGTATATGAAAAGAGTTCAAGTATAAATTGAACTTAAAAAAAATAAAACCCTTAGTCAACTTTTTGGCCACACCTTGATAAAACTGTTTCAGCAGGTGGTCTAAACCAGGTGAGTGGTCCTTAGGCCTGTTAGTGCATAAGAGAGACGTCTTCCTCAAGCAAGGGCAGATGAGAACAATTTGTTTCAGTGGCCAGGAGGGTAGATTAAAGTTTGTTTTTTTTTTTTTTAGGGAATGTTTGAGACTTATTAATCTTCAACTGCAGTGGAAAAATATAACCTTTTACAAGTGCCATTTTCATCATGAGAGCTTGTCAGTATGTCTATATATAATATATATATATATATTTATATAAATTCTGTAGGGTAGATTAAAGTTTGGTCAAACACCAAGGAAGGCAATGTCATTCACTGCATCCTGGGCCATTGCTAATTGTCTTGACTTTTGTCTTGCCACTGAACTTTGAAGTGAAGTTGATGACTATGCAATTGTCTCATTTAAATCCAATTCAGAAGCCAGTCAAGATGTCACCCATTATGTCGCTGTTCTTCTTTGAAAACAAAAGAGGAACAGCAGTTAACCTTTTATTTGTAACTATCGCTGGTTGAATGCAGATATTTTGTTAGCTAAAGAAAAGTAATCAGGGATTCTTGAAATTCTATTCATTTAAAAACTAAATATCTGTAAAATTATAATTTATTAATAATTATCAAAGATAACATTTATGTAACACTTAAATGTTTGCAAGACTCTTTACATGTTATCTTCTTTGATGTCTCATAAGATTCTGGTGAGGTAAATGCTATTGCTACCATTCAACAAAGTTCTGGGACTTATTTTATAAGGATTTCTTTCTGCAGAAACACATTTCAAGTGTGACTGAGTTCAGAGGGAGAAGAGGAAATAATTTCAGTACAATCCACAAGTAAATTTGTTATTTCAAGAAAATAGAATATTAAACACACCAGATTTTAAAGTGATCAGTTAAGAAACTAGTTTTAAAAAGTGAATTAGGGCATCTAGATGGTGCAGTGGATAGAGCACCAGCCCTGAAGCCAGGAGGACCTGAGTTCAAATGCGACTCAGATACTTAACACGTCCTGGCTGTGTGACCCTGGGCAAGTCACTTAACCTCAGTTGCCCGGGGGGGGGGGGAGGGAATTAGAAGGAAATAAGGATTGTGGTCCTTATGAAAAAAAAATGGCAATCTTAAATCTGAACTTTGTTTTTGTTTTTAAAAGGGAAGGCCTTTGGAAAATGTGGGAAAAAAAATCAAAGTAGTTTGTAAACAATCAGTCTTCCAACTCAGAAGTTCTTTGCTATGTCTTTAACTATTGGATTTTAGGTAGGTTCATATTGCCCTTTCCTGAGCTTTTTTTCTTTTTTCTCTGTCAAAGGCTTTTGGTATGGCTCTGCTGGATTACTGCCATATCTGCCTACAATACCGACAGGCTATATTTGGTGTGATCAGAATCTTTTAGCATCCTCATTCCAGAAAGCCTTGGAAGGCCATCAACATGATCCCATAAAAAGTCACCTGAACAAATCAACCCTGAGAATGCTATAAGGTTTCATTTTTCCCACTGGAAGTGGACCTTGCTTTGTGCTTACTTATTTCATTCAGCTGAAGAATCCTGCATGAGAGGCTGAGAGAAACCCCAGTTGAAGCAGCATTTTAATGGACTTGTCTATTGTTCATCTAATCAAAGTTTTACATCATCACTGCCTTTCTATGCCATTAAGAGATCACTTTTTCCTCTGGACCACTTCACAAATATTTGAAGCCTGAATTGTCTCTTCTTTTATCTTATTCCTCCCTCTACTTTCCCTCATTAATAACAGAAGACATTTGACAAAAACTCGGCCTAAGATGGGAATTGATGATGTTAATAAATATGTCTGATTCAGGGAAATTAACTGAATTTGGCTACGTAATTGATTTGCTAGCAAAGGGAAAGGTAAGGAAAATGGGGTTGGCATGGTCTTTCTGGGAATGGGGACAAAGGCTTATCATTTGGGGGATCTCTTCCTCATTCCTTTCCCCTCTAATTCTTCCCCCCTCCCCCTCATTGGTCTCCAACATTAGTGCAGGTTTTTGTTCTGTGTTTCTATCCAGCACAGTGTTTTGTGTGATGAAGAAAGAGGAAGTGAAATAGGACTCTTGGATTTTCTCTGAACATCAGAATGCAAAGTAGCTGGTTTTTACTTATTTATGCAATCCTTGAGAAACTGAAAAATGTTGGAGCCACATTTGTATTCAAATTGGCTGCTGGTTGGGAGAAAGAGAGGCTTCCAGGCAGTCAGAGACAGAACATCTGCTTTTCCACCCGGCTAGGTTTTCTCCTAGGGCAGGAGAGAGTCAAACACTAGGAAAAACAGTTACCCAATCCGGTGGCTATTTTAAATGTACTTGAACAATCCTGGAGTCTGTGAAATCTTGGGTGGAGTTACAAGCATATGGATTATCTCAAATGCCAAGCAAAGACAGTCTTTGAAGAGATGGATTTCCAAATATCTATCCTCCTGTAAAGCTGGGAACAAGGGGATGACTCGCAAAGAGTCATGTTTATGTTCTATATTCTAGAGGTTCTTTTTCCCCTCAGACCTTAATCCTGACTCCTCAGAATGGAATATTTTAAAGTGCTTTGTATTGAGTAATTGAAATTCCAGGACCCTACATATGATTGGGGGCCTCTCTTCACTCTCTAGATCTGATGCTGGTTGCACTGTAAGTATCATTTGGAGATGCCGGCCACACCCTTGGAACATTTCTGGAAAGTCTGCCCTTGCTTTTCTGGCAGGGGGCCTGGGAAGCCTGAGTGCTCTCCACAAGCTTTTTGAGAGAAATGCTGCACCACTTTACATTAGTGTTAAGTGGTCAAGTCAGGCTTCTAAGTGGTTTGTGGATAAGTGAAGATGCTGCCTTAAGACAGTCTGCATATTAGTGATGTCCAACCTAGTTTCTTCAGGTCCCTTCTAGAAAGGTGTCTCAGGGACTTATGAGCTGCAAGAAAGGTCAAAGTAGCAAAAACAAGGAATATACAGAAATAGAGGGGAAATTACATTTCCCTCCTCTGATTATGTGGAGAGCTCCTTTTGCTCAGTTCTCAGAGAACTGCATCTATTTGAATGGATGACTCGGCAAGGCCTTGAAACTAAGATTTAAAATTGTTTAGAGAAAGAAAGAGAGCTGCTTTCGTGTATACTGGGAGTGGGAAAGAGGGATGGATAAAAACAAGTTTATTTAGCCACTAAATAGAATCTTTTGGTTCACTGCCACTAAGTTCAAACATGTTTGCCCAACAAAGAGATTATCTAAGATACTTGAAATAGGATCTGTATTTAATAGCAGAGCATATTTGAAAATTGAATAGAAATAAAATATTCCAACAGGTAACCCTTACTCTTCCTTATTGAATTTAAGCAGGTATATAGTAATAGAGATAACCCTAAAGGATCTGGAGGAGAGAGTAAGGCAGATGACCTTGCATATCCCTTCCTCACTCAAATCCAATTCACTTGTATGTCAGGACTTCACCTCCCTAATATCATAGTCCTTTTTGAAAACGAAGGACAAATAATAATTTGCCTCATACTATTGAGCATGCTGTCATGCCCCTGGTCCCTTGGGCTTATAACATAGGCATCGTACTTAACTTTTCACTGTCTCCACTCCATATAGCCAATCTGTTGCCAAAAACTATTCATTTTACTTTTGTAGCATCTCTCAAATGTGATCCCCTCATCTCTGGGCTACTCCAATAGCCCGTAGTTCTCATTCCTGCCTCACTCTCCCCTGCTCCATTCCATCCTTCACTCTCTGGTCAAGCTTTCTAAAGCACAGATCTGATCATGTCACCCTGCCCCTCAGTACATTCCAATGGATCCTTGTCATTTCTAGAATCAAATACAAAATGCTCTGTTGGCATTCAAGGTCTTCGTGATATGTTTGCCTCTATCTTCTTCATAATAGTCTTTCAACACTTTATGTTCCCCCCACCTTATGTATTGTCTTTGAACAAAACTTCCATCTCTGGTTCTGGGTAAAAATCTTTGCAGCAAGTTTCTCTGAAAAAGGTCTCATTTCTAAGATATATAGGGAAGTGAGTCAAAATTATAAACATAAGAACCATTCCTGGATTAATAAATAGTAAAATGATATGAATTGATAGTTTTCAGAGAGAAGAAAAGCAGAAAATATTCATATCTCTTAATCAAGCTGACATTCGTCCTGATAATTATGCCATGTTCATTTGCCACATTAAAAAAGAGTTGCTATAAACATGGGAGTCCTTTTTCCTCTTTCTTTGAAATCTCTGTGGTATAGACCTAATAGTATCAATGGGTCACTGGATCAAAAGGCTTGATGGCATAATGGTTAGAGTCGTACACCAACTCTACTAACAATGCATTTGTTTTCCAACAGCCCCTCCAGAATTTGTCATTTTTTTTTTTCTATCTTGTGGTATCTCAGAGTTGTTTTAATTTGTGTTTCTCCAGTTATTAGTGATTTAGAATAGTTTTTCATATGACTATCGATAGCTTGTATTTCTTCTCTCAAAAAAGAATTGCCAATTCATATCTTTTTACTATTTGTTAATTTATTAATCCTTATGCTTCTAAATTTGAGTCACTGTATGTATATCTTAGAAATGAGGCCATTTTCAGAGAAATTTTAGACAAGAAACTTTAATGAGGAGTGATTCCCCTCCATTTCTGTCTCATGTTTATATACTTTCTCAGTGTTTAAATATTCTTATCACATCACCCAATTATGAAGGAAGGAAAAAAATATTTATTTAGCATTTACTATATGCCAGGTACTGTGTTTTACAACTAATATCTCATTTGATCTTCACAGCAGGCTTGGAAGGTTGATTATACTACTTTCATTTTATATTTCAGAAAATTGAAGCAGTCAGAGGTGTTGCACTCCTAGTCCCCAAGATGTGTAAGGGATAATTGTATTCAATTTTTTGATGGCTAGAAACCAGTTTGTTATCTCATTTGACTTACAATCTTCTCTTTAGTGGTCAAAAATAGGAAAAGCTGTTTATTCACTATTAATGTAGACATTAACCTCAGCAAAGGGAAGTTATCCATTCTCAATTAAAAAGTTGAAGTTTATTTTGTTTGTGATAATTCCCTGAGAAAAAGTAATCTTAGATCTGCTTACCCAAAATTATTGCAAACATAAAAATCTGTTGCACTCTAAAACATGAAGTTCAATCCTTTTGTTTTATAAGAAAAGAGAGGCACAAAGAATTTATTTATTTATTTATTTATTTTTGCTTTTTGCTGAGGCAATTGAGGTTAAGTGACTTGCCCAGGGTCACACAGCTAGGGAATGTTAAGTGTTTGAGATCAAATTTGAACTCAGGTCTTCCTGACTTCAGGGCTGGTGGTCTATCCACTGCACCACCTAGCTGCCCCAGTACAAAGAATTTAAATAACTTGTCCAGAGTCACAGATTATGTCTAAGGTGGAAAAAGCCAGTATTCCTGACAATCAAATCTATTGCTCCTTTATATAAGATTATACCTAAATTAATAAGCTTTTTTGTCATGCTCCTGTTAAAAAACCTCCAGAAAAGTGGTTTGGGGATTAGGATTCTCTATAAACTTTTTTTTTCTTCATAAACTTTTTTTTATTGAAACTTTTTATTTGCAAAACATATGCATGGGTAATTATTCTTCAACATTAACCCTTACAAAACTTTCTGTTACAAATTTTCCCCCCTACTCCCCACCCCTTCCCTAGATGGCAGGTTATCCACTACATGTTAATTATGTTAAAATACTTGACAAATCGAATATATGTATACATATTTCCACACATCATTTTTGTGCAAGAAAAATCGTACCTACAAGAAAGAAAAATCAGAGAAAGGAAACACAATGTAAGCAAACATCTATAGAGAACATGAAAATGTTATGTTGTGGTCCACATTTCACATCCCTCTCTCTGGGTGTATATGGCTCTCTTCACCGAACAATTGGAATTGGTTTGAAACATTTCATTGTTGCAGAGAGCCATGTCCATCAGAATTGATCATCATATAGTATTGTTGTTGCCGTGTATAATGATCTCCTGGTTCTGCTCATTTCACTCAGCATCAGTTCATGCAAGTCTCTCCAGGCCTCTCTGAAATCGTCCTGCTGGTCATTTCTCACAGAGCAATAATATTCCATAATATTCATATATCATAATTTGTTCAGCCACTCTCCAATTGATGGGCATCCCTTCAGTTTCTAGTTTCTAGCCACTACAAAAAGGGCTGCCACAAACATTCTTGCACATGTGGGGCCCTTTCCTTCTTTATGATTTCTTTGGGATATAAGCCCAATAGAAACACTGGTGGGTCAAAGGGTATGCATAGTTTGATAACTTTTTGAGCATAGCTCCAAATTGCTCTACAGAATGGCTGGATCCGTTCACAGTTCCACCAACAATGCATCAGTGTCCCAGCCTTCCCACATCCCCTCCAACATTCATCGTTTCTTTTCCTGTCATTTTAGCCAATCTGACAAGGGTGTAGTGGTACCTCAGAGTTGTCTTAATTTGCATTTCTCTGATCAATAGTGATTTGGAGCACTTTTCATATGACTACAAATAGCTTCAATTTCATCATCTGAAAATTGTCTGTTCATATCCTTTGACCATTTATCGATTGAAGAATGGCTTGAATTCTTATAAATATGAGACAATTCTCTATATATTTTAGAAATGAGGCCTTTATCAGAACCATTAAATGTAAAGATGATTTCCCAATTTGATGCTTCCCTCCTAATTTTGTCTGCATTAGTTTTGTTTGTACAGAAACTTTTAAACTTAATATAATCAAAATTATCTATTTGGTGTTCAATTAAGAGTTCCAGATCTTCTTTGGACACAAATTTATTCCATCTCCACAGGTCTGAGAGGTAAACTATACTACGTTCCTCTAATTTATTTATAATATCACTCTTTATATCCGGATCATGAACCCATTTAGATCTTATCTTGGTATGTGGTGTTAGGTGTGGGTCAAGCCCTAATTTCTTCCACACAGTTTCCAGTTTTCCCAGCAGTTTTTGTCAAATAGTGAGTACTTATCCCAGAAGCTGGGGTCTTTGGGTTTATCAAACACTAAATTGCTATAGTTATTGCTTAGTTTGTCCTGTGATTCTATTCTATGCCACTAATCGACTATTCTATTTCTTAGTCAGTACCAAATCGTTTTGATGACCGCTGCTTTATAATATAGTTTTAGATCTGGTACAGCAAGGCCACCTTTATCAGCCTTTTTTTTTTTTTTTTTTATTAATTCCCTTGAAACTCTTGACCTTTTGTTCTTCCAAATGAACTTTGCTACTGTTTTTTCTAGAATTGTAAAATAATTTCTTGGGAGTTTGATAGGTATGGCACTAAATAAGTAAATTAGTTTGGGTAATATTGTCATTTTTAATATATTCGCTCGGCCTACCCATGAGCACTTAACGTTTTTCCAGTTGACTAGGTCTGACTTTATTTGTGTGGAAAGTGTTTTGTAGTTTAGTTCATATAGTTTCTGACTTTTCCTTGGCAGATTGATTCCCAAATATTTTATACTATCATCCGTTATTTGGAATGAAATTTCTTTTTGTATCTCTTGCTGCTGAATTTTGTTGGTAATATGTAAAAATGCTGATGATTTACATGGATTAATTTTGAATCCTGCAACTTTGCTAAGTTGTGAATTGTTTCGTAGTTTTTTTAGTTGAGTCTCTAGGGTTCTCTAAGTATACCATCATGTCATCTGCTAAGAGTGATAATTTGGTTTCCTCATTACCTACTCTAATTCCTTTAATCTCTTTTTCTTCTCTTACTGCCGCCTCTATAAACTTAAAATTTTTTTTAAAAAAATTAAGTTTTTATTGATGTTTCTAATATCACCCTAGTCTCTTGTGTATCTTTCCACTCCCTCTCCCAGGGAACCATAAAACAAATATTTAATTTTTTTCCAGAAACAACTTTATTATATATAAAACATGTAAAATACAAGTTACCTTTCTAGGATAGTTAAAAGAACAACACATTATTAAAAACATAATGCTCCCCAACAACTATATACAAAAACCTAGGAAATACTGTCTTAACAATCTGTGTGAATAGTAATACCAGCTTTCACAATATTGCTTTAATAGCAGGCTCTGTGTTGAGCCTTTATATAGTATAATTTTTTACATTGAAAGATTTTTTTCCCCTCAAAATGCTTCTAATTCTTAGTCATAATGATTAAGGGCTGACTTTAAGAAACCAAAGTGTAGAGTGATTTCCTACTTTGTGTGACTAACTTTCAAGAGAAACTAGGAATAAACCTTATTCAAGCCAAAAGCTTTCCTGGAATTTGACTCTGTAATAAAGAGATTATAAACAAAAATACCAAGCCCTGTGCCAGATTCTGTTGTCTTTCTCTTGCTTTCTCTTCCTATCCCTTGCCCAAAGGCATTGTCTAAAATTGGAATTTTTGTTTCCTCTGGTCTGTCTTTACTTCACTTTGCATCACTTCATATAGGTCTTTCTATGTTTCTCTATACTCATCATACACATCATTTATTACAGCACAGTACAATTCTCTTTATATTCATGTAGCCATTCCTCAATTGATAGGAATCTACTTTATTTCCAATTCTTAGCTATCAAAAAAAAGTTACTGTAAATATTTTGGAGTTTATGGGCAATTTTTCTTATTGGTGGCTTCCTTGGGATATAAACCCT